>JAPKLY010000022.1:90984-147460 GCA_026898435.1 Prunella vulgaris | reverse complement strand
TTAAATCAGTGTTATTGCCCTATGATGAGTGAATTTCTGAGGGTTTGTGGGTTAATAAGAATTGTGGGTGTTGATTGCTGGTGTAATCTGATGGTTTAGGGATTTTATAATGTTCAATACTGGATTTAATGTCACCACTTAATGTAGGAGACTTAAATCAGTGTTATTGCCCTGTACTGGACCAGTAGAATATTTTGGCTGTAAAATATTTTGTGAATCATGTTTTTTCCCACTTTTTGTTTCCCTCCAGATTTCACGGCTGCAAATTTAACTACTTCAGCCACTTTAATTAAATTCAAGGGGGGACCACTTCCATACCTCCCATGTAACTTTATTGAATATTTTATTAATTTTTTTAATACAAGTGCAAATTGGAAATGAGCATATATTTCATGAATGGAGGGAGTATTTATTAGGTTGAAATTCGATGGATGCTTTGGTACAGGAGATTATGTGTATGTTGGGCCATTTTACTTAGTAGATGTTAGCCCGACATTAGGACTCACTCAGTCTATACATGGAAAAGACAAGTAACACAAAACATGAAAATTCTAACAAGCCTAACGCCATGACTTGTATTTTTGTTGCCTTTAAATTGTGGATTTTGTCCAGTCATTCTCGACAAAGGAATTGTGACTTGATACTAGTCGGTGCTTTACTTACTTTTTATCTTTGAGGGGAGAACTCGTCTGGGGTTGATGGATTTGGTTTTCTATATTTTTCAAGGAAAAGCACGAGACATCTATGTCTTCATTTCACTTTATCAGTGCAAGTCATTGTGCTACAAGTATACCACTGCAGCTGTAAAATAACAGGATTTGATTCTTTGGAAAACAACTCGTCTGTTTGAACTGCTGTTATTGATGATTCCAATGATGAACGCCTTTCAGAAACAAAGTTCATAAATTCAGAACCAAAAGAAGAGAGTGAAACAAGGTTTGGGTTTAAGTAACAAGTAAATTCTACAAGATTTTGGCATGATTTGTCTACTCTCAATATATGTTGCCTTTACTTGAAACAACTAAATATTTTGCATGTCACTTCTAGGTTGAGTTATATTTTAATTTACTTATATTATAATTATATGATAACATAATTGTCATACGTATTTGGTATTAGCTCTTCCAGTACAGAGATTCAGCTGTAAATAAGCGTTCATAAAAGAAGGTTAACCATGATCTTAAGTTGGATAAGGATTGGATGAATGATATGATGCTTAATCCGAGGAGGAGGCCAACAGTCACAAGTGCCGAGCAGCCAATCTGCTCTTTTAAGAGAATGCTGAACAAGAAGAATCTGCTGTTAAAGGAAGCAGAAAACTTGAACACACTCAAAAGTTGAGGTAATTCTTATTATGATCACCGTAATTTAAATTACAGTTCTGGAAAGATTTGTGAACCAACTTGAAGACAAGTGTTTCTGCGTGAACTGGTAAAAAGTTGTTAGCTAAGCTAACTGGGTCAGTTGTTAAGCTTATGAGCAATTAATATGTCATCACTGTATCTTACAAGTATGTTCAATTTTGATTGCATTTGTTGCTCACTCTATGGTTATCGTGTTTAGTGTCTGCTCACTTCCTGGTTAGCTTCTCTGAGGAACATTATGGTGATGTTGTCTTACATATGTAATTTGTCCTTTCTAATCGGGACACTTAGTTTAAAACTTAATTTTATTCTCATTATCATTGAAGAATTTGAAACGTAAGTGTCCCTAAGTCACTTTCAACTACACCTAAAGTCTTGTTAAACTTCATCGTGGTTTATTTTAGTGATGCCTGCATAGCTTTTTGGAATTTGAACATATTCAGCCCTCTATGAAATTTTGTATTCCTTGTGATTATTTGAATGATATCTTCCTCGCTGCGATGCAGCCAACGCACCGGAACCTGCTCCACATCAATCCCATCCCGTTCGACTGGCAAGTCCACATCAAAAAGATCCTCTGGTAAAGTAGAAGAAACAGCAGCAGAACCAATTAACGTCTCTGTTTGTCCGTTGGTCTCGGGATGACAAGATGAACTCATACGAAGTTTTGTACATGCTGCCTTAAATAATATTTCCTTCCAAAAAGAACTCATGGAGATTGGGTTCCTATCCGATACAGTAGTAGCAGGCATGCCATGGAGGCGAACCACATCACGACTAAGCACATCGAGCCGTAAATGGATGTTTAAGAATTTAGTGTGCATCTTACGTTCAGTAGAGCCATTTTGGTGTGAAATTAGCAGATAATTCAACATCCTTGTCACTGTCAAGATATAGAATTTGGTGTTTTGTTCGAATGTGATGAATGAAATTCCATCTTGATGTGCGGGTAAAACAAGACGTCCTTTATAATAAAGGACACCTTGTGAATATGAATAATGTTTCGCAACAGCCCTTCCTGCCAACAAATCTGACACCACCAAAGATAAATCTGGATCAGCCTCTATCTCAAACTGCAACCCACTCAATAGCAGATAATTCAACATCCTGTCACGACGAGATAAAGAATTTGGTGTTTTATTATTAGTTGCTCCCACTTTAAAGACACACCCTAACAATTTTGTTGTGCCAAATTATGTTTCAAACCGTCTACCCAATAAATATGGCCCCCAATGTTGGACAACCAAAACTAAAGCCATTAATTCTTTCTCGTATGCTGACTTAGTGAGCAAACGACATGTTAATTGCTTGCTAAAATAAGCAACTGACTGCCCGTCTTGCATCAGATCTAACCACGGCATCACGTTAATTGCCAGCATGCCGTGCATTTGTGGATGAAATTGACTCTCTTCTGTCCCAGGTATGATAGGTAGCCTATTTATTATGACAACCACCCTCTTCCCCTTAAAAGTTTTCCTTAGTTACTAATCACTATTTTTCAAAATGAGAGAGAACTGAGTTATTCGATGTTTGTTGCAGCGCATGTCAGAAGGTGAACATGAAGTCTAGCAGGTGACTGGAAATTCAGTTCCTCATTTAAATACCACTTAATTTAGGTGACTTAAATCAGTTTTATTCTCCTATGATGAGTGAATTTCTGAGGGTTTGTGGGTTAATAAGAACTGTAAGTGTTGATTGCTGGTATAATCTGATCATTTGGGGATTTTGTTATGTTTGATACGGGATTTAATGTCACCACTTAATATAAGAGGCTTAAATCAGTGTTATTGTCCTATGATGAGTGAATTTCTAAGGGTTTGTGGGTTAATATGAACTGTGGGTGTTGATTGCTGATATAATCTGATGATTGAGGGATTTTGTTATGTTTAATGCTGGATTTAATGTCACCACTTAATGTAGGAGAGTGTTATTACCCTATAATGAGTGAATTTCTGAGGATTTGTGGGTTAGTATGAATTGTGGGTGTTGATTGCTGGTATGATCTGATGATTGAGAGGTTTTGTGATGTTTAATGGGGGATTAAATGACACCTTTTGTTGTAGAAGATTTAAAAATAGTATTATTACCCTATGATGATTGAATTTCTGTGGGGTTTTTGGCAAATCACGATCTGTTTACGAAAATACTTGATGTCATCAACAAGATGAATTTACAAAAGATTTTTTTTTTCCGTTCGTAATTCTAAGAGTCAATTTGTACAAAAATATTGACTCATGCTTGTTTTACCAGTTAAACATGACATTATATATTTATATGTCTAACATTTATACTATAAATAGTTCCATAAGTATGCAAAATGATTTTCCCCATTGCTTCCACTAAGGTTTCCTTCTCTCAACAGTCTTTCATTGTTATTTGAGGAGTCTGGAATGTGTTGTGTCCCTTGCATTGCATTTCATGATCTAATCATGCAATTCTGCAAACTGAGGAAAACATCCATAGTGTACGATTCTATATCTACTTGCAAACTCTTAATTGCTCTAAGAAATCTTTAGTCATTGATGTTTGTACCAGGGGAATCAGCTGGCTGACAAACCACATTGATATTGAATCCATATGAGGTTGTAGCAGTTATGAAATCAATATCATTGATGTTGTTATGTGGCTTGGCATTGTCCTGTTGAATGAATATCTCCTTTGATGCATTTGCTGGCTATTTATCTTTGGTAGCTGATATAATATGATGAAGCAACATAACCAACGAACAATTGTATTGGTGTTGAGGATACTTGCTTTGTTTGAAACACTAAATGATGATAATTTTCTGATAGTGTGTCTGAAGGAAAGATTGTGTACCTTGTTTATTAAACACTCCTTTGTTGACTCCTTCTATGAATTTATTCTTCAATGTGCCCTTCCTTCTATTCTTTGAGTTTCTCTTGGCTGCCTCTTTAATAACCCCATTTTTCCATCAAATATGAGATCTCCATTGCTTGCATATTGCAGTCTAGACATAACACACATAAACATTAACTTTGCGATTCATCTTCTGCTCTTACATGATCTGTATGGATCTTATTCCTCTGGAGCAAAGTAACTTCTATCAATTTCTTGTGTCATGTAAAACCATTTTTCATCCATGAATGATGTTGTGCATTGACTTGAACTTGATAATGTCAAGTGCTCTATCATAGCGTAATGAGCTCAAACAGAATTTCAACCTTAGAAGCTTATTAGAAGAGGCTTGATGACATTAGTATGTTGTCTAATCTCACCATCACATCCATTTCTTTAGAGCTATGTAGACCTTTTTCTAGTACTCATTACCTTCTGAATTTCAGATTGTGTGTATGTTGAGATAGTAGATGTAAGCCCAGCATTAGGACTCACTCATTCCATACATGGAAAAGACAAGTAACACAAGACATGAAATTCTAACAAGCCTAACGACATGACTCGTGTTTTTGTTGCCTTTAAATTGTGGATTTTGTCCATTCATTCTCGACAAAGGAATTGGTGCTTTTCTTACTTTTTATCTTTTGAGGGGGAGAACTCGTCTGGGGTTGACGGATTTGGTTTTAAATATTTTTCAAGGAAAGGCACGAGACATTTGTGTCTTCATTTCACTTTATCATTGCAAGTCATTGTGCTATTAGTATACCACTGCTGCTGTAAAATAATAGGCTATTAGACATCTGTGTCTGAAAATATACAAATGATATTACTTAAAATTGTATTTTTTAAAATTAACTTTTCAATAATAATACATACGACTTTTCAATAATAAACTTTTTGAAAATATATTTGAGTGTGTCATTAACAAAACAACATGAACATCCCAAAAATTAACAAGGGAAATCACATTCACAACTGCTCCACCATGTATAAATAAATTAATTATTAGAAAAAACCATGACAGTGACCAAAAGTGTAGCTTAATGCATGTGTTCCTTTCGTGACCGAACAACATGTATGAATTTAGAGTTGCCTTTCATCGCTGATGCTAACTCCAGATAAGAAGTCTATGCTAAACCACGAAATTTAATTATATATACATCACATGCAACTTTTATTCAAATTTAATTTAATATATATATATATGTCTTATCTAAAATTAGTGGGCATATATGTACACACATATTATTTGAAAAATAAGACAATATTATTCGTATACATTTGGTGCAAAATAAGTAAAAACTCGTAGAACACGACTTAAGCTATATATATATATATATATATATATATATATCTAGAGATAAATAAAAACTGAAATATTATATTAGGTGTTGGACTGGCGAACTAACATAATTAGTATATGAATAATCGCCAAGGTTTGGCAGGTTGTCAGGACTCACCCGGATCCGTAAAGGTGCGGAGCTCGCCCGCATGGGGATAGCCCACCTGTGTAGCTGGCCCAAAAGGGCTCGCCCCTGTCATCCTAGAGCTCGCCCCTAGCTCGCCTGGTATCCCCAGGAAGGCCTCGCCGAGATCCATCATCGCATAATGTCCATAAGCCACACAAGGCACTGGAGCTCGCCCAAGAGTTCGCCCAAACCACTGAAGCCCACCGCCGAACTCGCCCATGAGCTCGCCTATTAGTCAAATAGGACCCCGATGGTGCGCTCTTTTTTCCTCCATCCGGTTTATCCACAAGGGTGGTTTACGACGAGATTTTTAACGAGGCACATCTAGTCTAAGGCATAGTAGTAGGATGAGGCATGATAAAGGAAGCAGTGTGGGAGACCAAGACGAGGGTAAGGAACCCTCGTCAACACCGGAAGCCACATAGGCTCGTAAGGTGCCGTCTCACACTCGCACACCTATAAATAAGACCTCTCTTGTACTATTCACACAATTCTCACATTTCACACAATCAATACAATCTTCATTGCAATATTTCTCTCTTTAAACTCTCTACTCTCCCTCCCCAAGAACATAAAATCATAAGATTATTATTTGGTAGAATTAATCCGTCGTAAAGCCACATAAACGAACACAATCAGCAAATTCTATCAACAATTTGGCGCTAGAGGAAGGGGGGCACGCGACCGAATCTTCTGAAAAATTAAAAAAATCTCAAGAACGAAAAAATTAGGGTTTGTTGAAGATTTGAAGATTTGAAGGTGTTCTTGATAAAACTCAAGAACACTTGAAGATACACATACATCTTCATCCCTTGAACGAAGAACCCAGGTTTCCGGACAAAAACCCAAGTTTTCGGATTTCACGAAATCTACCCGGAACAAGTTTTCAAACGCGCGCGTGCACACGAATAAACTGAATTTCGGATAATTCATCACACTCGAGGCTAGACGAAAACTTGCACAGCTCCACCTAAGCTGAACGACCACTATTCCGGCGACCTCCACCACCCCAGCGACCTCCCTCCACCTCAGCGACCTTCAGCAAGCTACCCCTTCCGAAACCCAAAAATGGCTAATACTCGAGCCGCCAAGGGACAGGTCTCCGCAGCTGAGGGAAGGTCTAAAGGGGGTGATCAAAACCAGGCCGAGGTGGAGACCTCACGCCAGGTGGTGGAGACCTCACAACCACCTCCCCAGAAGAGCACCTGCAGCTCCGCGACCTCCGCAAGTTGCGGTGACCCAGGAAGACTTGGCCCCCGCTCTGAGGGACCTGGTCAGCAATCCTGACGAGCTCCAACGCACCATCGCGACCTTACAAAGGTTGCAGCAGCAACAGCAGGACGAGCTCGCCCTGGTACCCAGACGAGTTCCAACTGCCGAAGCCCGGGAGCAGACCAGGCCCACTCAGGGCACCCAGACCAGCGGGGACTACAGCGTACTCCCCACCGAGCAGGAGGCTAGCTCGGCACAAGCTCGCCAGCGCAGGGAGAGGACCGACAAGGCCAAGATGGTGGAGGAGGATCCCGCTCCTTACACCGGAAGGGAGTCGACCTACACTGGGGCATCTGGCACCCACCAATCACAAAGGAGGGAAGTCCTCCAAGGCCGCCTGGGCCCGAGATACGAAGAGAATGAGCGTACAGCGGCCCCAGCTGCGTCCCACGGGGACTCCGACCAGCAGCCGCGCAGATCAGCCCACGAAAGGCTGAGGAGGCCCGCCACTGACCGACTAGGCCCCCACGGAGGAAGCCAATTCCAGCCCGCCACCGAGAGGTCACCCCAGAGTGAGGCACCTCGGGGACGTGCATTCGCGAGACGCACGACCTTTGAGCAGCCTCCGCCGGAGGTGACCCGAGATGACGAGCTGACCTCACTGAAAAAGGCCGTCGAAATGCTACAAGCACAAGTAGCAGCCAAGTCTGGCGGACCTGACGCCACGACTCTCCCCACATCTCCATTGGCATCTGCCATCCTCCTCGCACCGGTCCAGAAGAAAATTCAATTCCAAGTGATGTCCGCATACGAAGGCGAATCGGACCCGAAAGTCCACCTGGCCAAGTACGCGAACTTCATGATTTCGGTCGGCGCCACCGACTCCACCCAGTGCCGGAACTTCCCACTGACCCTAGGGGATCGAGCTCACCGCTGGTTCTCTTCACTCACCCCGGGGTCAATCCGCTCATTTGGCCAACTCTCACGGGAGTTCCTGGCCCACTTCTCTGGGTTCGGTTCCTACCTTACCCAGAAGCACCGACTCGCCAACATCCACCAAGGCGAGAACGAGACCGACCAGCAATACCTGGAAAGGTTCGACAAAATCCTGCTGGAAGGCGAGCCAGTGAGTGAGGACACCAAGGTCGTCGCAGCGATGGCCGGACTCAGGAGGGGCACCGACCTCTGGAAAGAGATGCACCTCGCATGTCCCAACACTTACAGCGAATTCCGCCACAAGGCGGGGGTGTTTGTGCCTATGCAGGAGGCACTACTGAAAGAAGTTGGTACCCACGAGGAAAGGAAGCCCTACGGGAAGAAGTCCGGAGGCACCTACAAAGCTCCCCGGAACTTAAAGGCCTTTGGTGAGGGAGACGAGCTCAAAGAGAAGCTTAATCAGGTCCTTACTGTCTCCGTTGACCACGTCTTCACTGCCGTCAAAGGCAAGGCCATGCTGGAGGAGCCAAGGCGGATCCGCCAGGACCGCACGAAGCTCAACCCCTATAAATTTTGTGCCTACCATCAGGCCATCGGCCACTTCACCAGCGAGTGCCGAGACCTCCTAAAGTAACTCTGGAAATTTTACGAGAAGGGGAAATTGGCCGAGTTCGTGAAGAAGGCCCCAGCTAAGAGACCGAGGTTCGAGAGGAGGGCTACCTTCGATGACGAGGAAGAGGAAGCGGACCAACCTGGTCCCCACAACAGACGGAGAGCACCTCCCCAACCTCAGCAAAACATGGAGCCCACCCGGGAACTCTTGGTTCTTGAGGAGGAATCAGAGCTGCAGGAGGTCTCCAGGACGGGGGATCCTCCATATCCAGGAGAAAGAGGAAGGCCGAAATCCAGGCCATAAACCAAGTCCAGGAAGGCAGCTCCGGCCCCAGGTCCATCTCACAGCTTGCTGACGAGCTGACATTTTCTTCAGCGGACCTGAAGGGGGTACTGATGCCCCACAACGACTCGTTGGTGATAACCGCCAACATCATGAACGTCCGAGTTCACAGGCTACTTGTGGACACCGGCGCATTCACCAACATTCTCTTCAAATCCACCTTGGATGCCTTAGGTGATTTTGAGTCGTATCTGGAACCTAGCAATGCTAGGATAGTGGGGTTCGGAGAAGCTGTAACCGTCCCCCTAGGTAGTATTAGGTTGAGCGTCCAGCTTGTATCGGCTAAGGACCCCGAAAGGAGACTGACTAGGCTCATAGATTTCCTAGTTGTCGACCAGCAGTCCTCCTACAACGGGTTCCTTGGTCGTCCGTTTATTAATGAATTCAAAGTGGCGTGTTCGACCTACTACTACTGTTTAAAATTCCCAACTCCAAAAGGTGCCGGAACTATAAAAGGTAACCAGAAAAAGGCCCGAGAGTGTTTACTCCAGGTTAAAGACGGCCGGGTCAAAAAAGCGGTGACACAAGTCCACATCCTCGAAGAGGACGTACAAATTCCTGCAGATGAGCCAAACATCCTAGACGTCATCTCGGTTGAAACTGAGATGATGGAGGTAGGCGATTTGTCAGAAATCAACCAAGGCACTGGACCTGTGCAAGACACACAACCGACACCAATGGAGGACTTGGAAGAAACCCAAGTGTTGAGACCTGCGCAAGGGTCGGTACCTGCGCAGGGGCAGCAGCCTACTCCCATGGAGGTAGCTAATGAGGCCCAAGGTGGGGGACCTGCTGGAGGTCAAGAACCAACACCAATGGACGTTGACCCAACTCCCCAAGTCACCACACCATCCCAAGCCGACAGACCACCGGAGGTGTTCACAGCCGACGAGCTCGCCCAAGCTGAGAGCCAACCCGATGACCTCGAACCGCGCATAGGCCACGAGCCTGCACAAATGTCACAAGGGGAGTGGGACGAGTTCATCAGCGACCCGAGGTGGAAAAGTCTAAAGAGAAAAGCCAACCCCATGGAAAAGTTGACGGCACTCCCGGTGGACCCAGAAAGGGACTTAGAACTTTTCATCGGTTCTGAGTTACCTGAACCGTACCGGTCGAGGATGGAGCTGTTCTTGATGACCAACCTGGACGTGTTTGCCTGGTCTCACGAAGACATGACGGGAATCCAGTTGGAACATGCTTGCCACAGACTTAACATATACCCGACGAGGAGACCTGTACGCCAAAAGTGGAGGAAGTATGGACCAGACAAGTACGCAGCTCTAACAGTTGAGGTGGAGAAGTTGTTAGACAACAAGCTCATCAAGGAAGCTTTGTGTCCGCAGTGGGTCGCGAACCCCATCCTGGTAAAGAAACACAATGGGACGTGGAGACTCTGCATTGACTTCACGGACCTGAACAAAGCATGCCCGAAGGACAACTTCCCACTACCTCACATTGACCAGCTGGTGGACAGCACCGCAGGCCATGAGATGATGACATTCATGGATGCTTTTGCGGGCTATCACCAGATAACTCTACACCCAGATGACCAGGAACACACGGCGTTCTACACTAACAAGAACATGTATTGCTGGGAAAGGATGCCGTTCGGGCTCATCAACGCCGGAGCTACCTACCAAAGATTGGTGAACAAAATGTTTGACCAACACATTGGCGAATCCATGGAGGTGTACGTGGACGACATAGTTGTCAAGAGTTTGAGAAAGGAGGACCACCTGGACCACCTGAAACAGACCTTCGACATACTGCGCCACTACAACATGAAGTTGAACCCCAAAAAGACCAGCTTCGGCATGCACTCTGGGAAGTTCCTGGGGCACCTAGTTAGCCAACGTGGAATTGAGGTCAACCCAACACAGGTCCAATGCATAATCGAGATGGGTATACCCGATTCCATCCAAAAAATTCAAAGACTGACTGGGTGCATGGCAGCCCTGAACAGATTCATCTCCAGGTCCGGCGACCGAAATCGCCCATTTTTTGAGGCAATTAAGGCAAACACACGGAGGTACAAAGAGGCGGCCAAAGCCAACAAGCTCCACCTCAAAAACCACTTCGTCTGGACAAATGAATGCCAACGAGCCTTCGAAGATATCAAAACATACATGGCGGATACACAGGTCTTGTCAAAGCCGATACCTGGAGAAAAGTTGTACCTCTACCTGGCTACATCGGAGGTGGCCATCAGCTCCGTCCTGGTCCGAGAGGAGGCAAAAACACACCTATCAGTGTACTACGTGAGCCAAGTCTTACATGAAGAAGAGTTGCGGTACACCCCAACAGAGAAGCTGGCTTATGCACTGGTGATGAGTGTTAGAAAATTGAGGCCTTACTTCTTTGACCACCCAGTAGAGGTGCTAACAACGTTCCCACTACGTCAAATACTACAGCGCCCAGACACCGCCGGACGCCTGCTGAAATGGTCACTGGAGATCAGCCAATACGGTATAACCTACGCACCCCGAACAACGATCAAGGGACAAGCACTTACCGACTTCATCGTCGAGCTAACTTTCCCACAAGATCCGACGAGGGGGCGTATAGCTCCGTGGCATCTCTACGTGGACGGATCATCAACTAGCATAGCAGCAGGTGCCGGCGTGGTCCTGATCAGCCCAGACAGACAAGTCTTCACCTCCGCAATTCGGTTTGACTTTCGAGCAACCAACAACGAGGCGGAGTATGAAGCGTTGATAGCAGGACTTAGGCTATCATTAGCTGTGGGGGCAACCAATCTTCAAGTTTTTGGAGATTCCCAGCTAATAATATCCCAAGTCCGGGGGGAATGTGAAGCAAAAGACCAGCAGATGATGACCTACCAGAAGATAGCCGCGCATCTGATCTCGATGTTTACACAAGTTTACATCAATCAGATACCGCGGCTAGAAAACACACAAGCAGATGCTCTAGCCCGGCTAGCTACTAGCAACGGCGAAGCCGAATTCACGGAGGTCGTGATCACCATACTGAAAAACCCCTCGACGTCCGATTACAAGATGAATCAAACCTCGAGCGGGGGGCAGGTTTGGCAGGTCGTCAGGACTCACCCGGATCCGTAAAGGTGCGGAGCTCGCCCGCATGGGGATAGCCCACCTGTGTAGCTGGCCCAAAAGGGCTCGCCCCTGTCATCCTAGAGCTCGCCCCTAGCTCGCCTGGTATCCCCAGGAAGGCCTCGCCGAGATCCATCATCGCATAATGTCCATAAGCCACACAAGGCACTGGAGCTCGCCCAAGAGTTTGCCCAAACCACTGAAGCCCACCGCCGAGCTCGCCCATGAGCTCACCTATTAGTCAAATAGGACCCCGATGGTGTACTTTTTTCCTCCGTCCGGTTTATCCACAAGGGTGGTTTACGACGAGGTTTTTAACGAGGCCCATCTAGTCTAAGGCATAGTAGTAGGATGAGTCATGATAAAGGAAGCAGTGTGGGAGACCAAGACGAGGGTAAGGAACCCTCGTCAACACCGGAAGCCACATAGGCTCGTAAGGTGCCATCTCACACTCGCACACCTATAAATAAGACCTCTCTTGTACTATTCACACAATTCTCACATTTCACACAATCAATACAATCTTCATTGCAATATTTCTCTCTTTAAACTCTCTACTCTCCCTCCCCAAGAACATAAAATCATAAGATTATTGTTTGGTAGAATTAATCCGTCGTAAAGCCACATAAACGAACACAATCAGCAAATTCTATCAACATTAGGAATTAATTAATTCAACATCAGGAGAATAATAATTAAAACGTGCTAGGACCATAGAATCTTATGGGTCGATCCAGTAAATTTGTAATATAATCATTATGTCTCCTCTTTTAAGGCATTTTAACTTTTATACACGCGTCCTAATGTGATAGATTATCACCCTCTTCCTCTATTCACCATTTTCCTTAAATGACACTCTCACACACTATATATCACCTTCACAACACAAACACACACACACAGTCTCTTGGATTAATTAATTTGGTTCAAGCTGGTTCGGAGGTTCTGAGAGAATCATCTACAAGTTTTCTTCACTGTAAGTATTTATAAGGCTTAGTTAGTTTCTGTACATGCTCATATGCATTAATATACGTATATATACACACGTGCTGGTAAAAAAAATACGTATGTATACACATGTGCTGTTTGGTGTGTGTGTGTGTGTGTTTTTCCCCTAGTATGAGACCATAAAAAAACATGTAAGCGATTCATTCTATCTTTAAAATGAGTTTAATAGTTGTCATGTGATCGATGTCTAATATGCACTTAATGTATAGATTTTAAATTCGTACAGTACTTATCACGTTTTAATTAAAATCAATCAGTATGACATGAGATGTCATGTTTTAATTTATGTATCCAGTTAAATCTAGGTGTGTATATATATATTAGCATTTACATTCAATTAATTAGAGCTAATATTCGGTTTTATTTCTATGTTCATATTACACAATAGAGCATATGCAAAGATGCATTAAATATTAACTAAGTTATATGTTGGATTTAACAAATAATATTATCTATCGTTCAAAATATGTATATTTTTTACGAATAGATAATTTTATTCTTTAAACTAAATATATTCCTATAAAATGCGGATTTAGAAGTTTTTCTATGAGTTCTTTGGCCCAAATTAAGAAGAAGCTTTTTCTTTTCTTTTTTCTGTTTTTTTGACAACCACTCAATAGTGAAAATCATCTCCAGTATTCAAAAGCTGTGAAGGAGACAGATTTTGAAAGATAAAAGATTTAATGATATTCGAGCCAGGATTTGCAAATTACTGTCTCTATATTTTTAAAAATTTATCGAAAACGAATTATATATATCATAGTAAACATTTTAAATAATAAATCATCTGTTTTATTCGGACAAGTCTATTAAAAAAATTAAGTATATACTTCAAACATTTTACGATTCCAAATAATAACTTTAGTCCAATATACAACTCAAATATATCTCAATTTATATGTAAAAAAAAAAAAAAACAACCTTAATTAACTTGAGATTAATGGAAAAATAAATACTTGAAGTGTTTCTTCTTTCTAAGTACGAAAATGAGTGATTTGGAAAATGAATAAATTAATTTTTGCTGATCAAATAAAAAATTAGATATTGAGTGATTTTATTGTTTTTGTTACCTCGACCTGTAACAATTGAGTATAATAATATAAGGATGCGCGAATATTCCATCAATCAAGACTTAATTCAATAAAATAATGAGCCCTAAAGATGTAATTTTAACACAAATGATAAAAAAAAAAAAAAGTATGTAATAATAAATTAGCAAAGATACGTACGTGCGTGTCGCGCGGTTGGTATTAGTTAATAATTAAATAAATTAGAAAATAGATTTTTATTTAAGGTTTAAAGTATTAGTGACAGTGATGTACTCTTATAGTCCCCCATCCCATAAAGATGAGTTTACTTTTTACACAACAAAATATATAAATTATTATAATTAACTAAAATATTAGATTTTTGTTTTGTTTTGCCTAAAAATATATTTAAGAAGGAGATATATGATAATACAAATTTAAAGATATATCTTTTATATAATAATATGTCTATTTTTATGAGACAATTGAAAATAAAAAGTACGTGCATTGAGAGGATCTTTCCCTAATACGAGAGGACCGAGAAGGACGCACCTCTGGTGTACCAGTTATCGTGCCCACGGTAAACGCTGGGTAGCCAAGTGCGGAGCGGATAACTGCTGAAAGCATCTAAGTAGTAAGCCCACCCCAAGATGAGTGTTCTCCTATTCCGACTTCCCCAAAGCTTCCGGCTCATTTTTTTTTTTTTTTTTTTAGGCAGATTGAAGTCTAATATTAAAGGTGGAGAATTTTTGCGAGGTCCAATCGAATAGGAAAGCAAATGAGGGAGAAATGTTATATTTCAATTCAAAATCCACTTTGGTGATGCTACGTGACAACCGTTATCGAATTAACATATTAATGATAAGTAGGAGTAGTATTTCATGCATGTCATTATCAATACTAATGTACAACAAAAAATAATCATCTTTAAAAAAAAAATTAAATTCGAAATAAAGAAAAGAAGAGGTGATGCATGGGTGAAAGAATGAAATATTGTACAGTCCTAGGTTTCACCACAAGATATATGATCGATAGATTGGAAATGAATATATTAATATTGGATTTTTCTATTAAATGTTTCGATTGAATCATTCATTTATAATAAGAAAGTTAAATAGTATCAATTATTATATTAAAAGGTAATTATTTTATTATAAAATTTTAATGTACAAGACCAAATCTTAATTAATTGAATTTTTTTTTTACATGAGATCGTCCCATGACTCGAAACTAAAAAAATACTTATAATAAAATGTGGTCTTATTTTTAAGAATAGTGAGTCACTTTAACAAAAATATTACTCTATCCGTCTCAAGACTACTTTCACACTTGTCTTATTTTATTTAGACGTCCCAATTTTACTTTCACATAATTAAAAAGGAAACTTTTTACACTCACAAAAATCAATAAAATATAATTTTTTTATTATTTAACTTTACTTTTACATACTTACTTTTCTTTGGTTCGCATGCCGAGAACAACTATGAAAGTAGTCCTGTGACCGAGGGAGTATCACTTTTTTAAAAAGCAATGATGGATTTTATAGTAAAATGTAATAATATTTTTTTAAAAAGTGATAGTCACTTTAAAAAAAAATTATCTCTTTTTGTTAAAATTAATTAATAAGTGACACATTTTATATATTGTATCTTATATCATTAGACGGTTTCACATAAAACTTACTAAAAATGAAAGAATATATTTACACTATATATAACATAATTAATTAGGTATGAATATAAATGAACAATATATAAAGATTAAGGACTCATTGTTGAGAGTATAATTAGGGTTGGAAATTGACGTAGCGGAATAATTAGGGTTGGAAATTGACTTAGCGGAAGCTTCAACACGATAAAAACGAACACCTTGATACTATGTATACTAGGCAACGTCTCAAAATTCAATAACTCTAATTATGAATTTAGAAGTGAAATAAATAAACATTTGACGTCCATGCAAAGGTTCGTAAAGATAAATAGGATACGGGCTTAACATAAAAAACTAAAACTAAATAAATAAAGTATTTTACTTTTTAAGTTTGAATATTAGCTAAATGATGTGAAAATGTCGTGACCCCTAGTCAAAACACAGAGAGAGAGAGAGAGAGAGAGAGAGAGAGCACTGAAAGCGAAATCAGGAGGGATCTTGGATCGGGTCTTCTCCCCCACATATCCTTCCACCGAGTTTTGGTTCCATTCTTGTCAACCACTTATTAATATTTTTTAAAAGTAATATTTCTACTGTGCAGAAAAAACTTGCACCTTAGAGAATGATACAATTTATTAATAATTATATATTCTCTAAATAAAATAATAATATATAATTTTACGAATGTATATTTAAATTAATTATTTTAGTAATATATAAATTTATGTAAAATATTTAAATAAAAATATGTGTAAATTTTTATAAAAAAATATTTCATAGAAATGTAAGTAAATTTTATTCTCTGAGAAGTGTGTCACTGTGTGGCCTAAGTGTCTAGCAGTGGCTGAAGTTGACGTGCTTTACGATTTTACATTTCTTCCCAAGTTTAGAGTGGCGATTTGTTAATGAGTCAAATCTCCTCTCTACTTTATTTGAAACCCAATCGGTAAAATAATACTCCCTTCGTCCGTATTTTTTTTTCATACTTTAATTTTGGGAAAAAGTACAAATTGGACCCTGAATTTTTATCTTAGATACAAATTGGATTATAAACTATTTTTTAAAATAATTATGCCCTTCAACTTTAAAAATATGTACGAATTGGACCCTGATCTTTTGTCTCATATACAAATTGGACCCTAAACAATTTTTTAAAACAAATATGCTCTTCAACTTTGAGAAAATATACAAACTGGACCTTGAACTTTTATCTCAAATACAAATCTGACCATAAACTATTTTTTGAAATAAAAATAAAAATTACAAATGAAATTAATAATTGAAAAACTAAAAAATTAATTAAAAATTTGATAAATATTTAAATAATTAAAAATCAAAGTTTTTAAAAATTAGATCAATATTTAAATAATTAAATAAAAAAATAAAATAAAATAAATAAAAAAATTTATTAAAATAAATCAACTAAATCTTTAAATAATCCAGTTAAATATTTAATAAGCAGTAAAATAAAATTCAACTAAATCTTTAAAGTTTAAACTAAGAAAGTAATTTTTTAAAATTCAAATTTTAATTCAAGATAAATAAATTAAAATATAATTAACTTTTAATTTAATTGTTTATGAAATATAGTTGATTTTAAAAAAATAATCTAAGTTTAGCCTATTTTTTAAAGATTTTTTTTAATTTGATATTTTCTTGAAGGTTTTGTTGATTTTATATATATATTTTAAAATATTTTAAACTTATTTTTATTTTACTTGATTTATTTAATTTTTTCAAATTTTAGTTAGGTTAATGATTTTAATAAAATACTACCTAATTTAATTATTTTGAAGATTCATTTTATTTTCTCTTATTTTCTCTTATTTTTTTATTATTTTTCAGATTTTTAATTTTTTTATTGGATTTTAATTTTTTTTTATAATTTTTAATATTTATGATGTTTTTTATTTTTTTTAAATAATATTATAATTTATGTCTAAGACAGAAGTTTAGGATCGTATTTGTACATTTCCCCAAAGTTGAAGAGCATATTTGTTTCAAAATATAGTTTAGGGTCCAATTTGTACCTGAGATAAAAGTCCAAGGTCCAATATGTACATTTTCTCAAAGTTGAAGTGCATATTTGTTTCAAAAAATAATTTAGGGTCCAATTTGTATTTGAGACAAAAATTCAGGGTCCAATTTGTACATTTTCCCTTTAATTTCTATACTTCCTATGTTCACTTGAATGTATGAACCTTTCTTTGCATGTGGTTTAAAAAAATATGTTGAAAAATATTTTTGGCTACTGTGGAGTCCGTTAATGAATAAATATCATATTTTTTGAAATTGGATATGATGTAATTTTCAAAAATATGATCTTTACTCATAAACGGACCTCACAGTAGCCAAAAATATCATCCGGCATATTACATGAAATCACGTGCAAAGAAAGGTGCATATATTTGATGGAAAGAAGGAGTATATATTTAAATATATATATATATATATATGAATATAAAGTTAAATAATAAAATATAAAAAAATATTCCCTCCGTCCCACTATAAGTTGCTCATTTTGTCATTTTCGTCTGTCCCATTATATGTTGCTCATTTTTTTTTTTACCTTTTCAGGAAATTACTATTCACTTCTTTATTATTATTTTCATTACCTTTAACAATATTTTCATTATTTTTTCAGTTTTCTCCATCACATCACTTGTATTATATTAATATTTTTATATACTTTTTAATACTTGTGTCCAATAAGTATGAACGACTTATAAGGGGACGAAGAGAGCAATTTATTAACTTTTATAAGTGTAAATCATTTTTTTTTGGAGTGTAAAAGAAGAGTTGGACGTCCATATAAAATAAGTATAAAAATTATTTTGGGGTAGTGAGAATAACTGAAAAGACAATTTTTTGATTCATAATAAATTTATTATAAAATTTTTAATATATTAAATATTTAATTAAGAGTGTTAAAAATTTTAATAAAAAAAAACATAGTATTTACTTTAATTTTTTAATTATTTCAATATAAAAAATATAGTAATATAATATTTATATTTACAATATCAACTTTAAAAAAATTATTTAAAATATTAAATATTTAGTCAAAGGTATTAAAATTAAATAATAAATGATGAAATTAGAAAAATAATCTTTATCTTGAATCATTTCATATAGTTTCTACTTTATAATCTAATGTAAAATACGTACACTATTCGAATTACAAGTGATGTATTCTTAAGTCGAAGAAAAAGGTCTAAGTTAATTAGTTTACAATTTTTTTTATTGAATAAATGATAATATAAAATTATATAGAAATATATTTACAAAATTCGATGAACCCTACCAATAATAAAAGCTCGTAGAATGAGAAATACTAACAAATTCGCATGTTACATATTACAAAATGACATCTCTTTTTTAACAAAATAATCAGTAAAGTGGGAGAGATGCAAAATCATCTTTAATTTAATTTTACTAGTATTTTTTTTATTTATAGGCTGAAATTTTCATTTAACAATTAATTAATATACATGAATAGGGTTATTTTCAATGGGTATCAATTATCAAACTCAGATTTTTTGAATATTTTCATTTTATCTAAAAATTCAAATTATATAAAGTAGGAAAATTAATTTATTTATTTATATAATTTTTCAATCACGAGAGTGTTTCAAAATGTACATTATTGCGGTGTGAGTGCGGATCATTTGGAACCTTTCCTAGAAAAACACACGTGGCGACGCCATTATCAATTAGCAAACCACAGCACGAAAATCACGACTCTGATTTTTTTATTTTTTTTTAAGAAAAACCCTCATAGGCAATTACACAACGTTGTCTACAGTCTGTAACTGTGTGTGTTTTATATATGGGATAATAATTAATTTGTGATGTTCCACCGCATTTGAAAGTTGATCCCCAATATCTGCCCTCTAGCCTTTCATCAGGTAAAACTCTGTTTTTATTTCTTAAATAATGAAAATGGTATGATTCTTGCTAGCGTATAATTTGATAGAAGGATACATGCATGCCACTGATTTGATAAATTATTACGATTAAGCCCTTGATTTTGATCTCAAGATTACTTTCAATGGATCTTAGGATGAATGCTGAAACTCCTTTTTTGAGTTGGGTCAAAACTCGAGTGACAGTCGAATGCTGAGATTATATGTTTGTTGTTGCAGGGCAGGATGGTTGCCTTTGGGAAAAAATTGAAACGATTACAAGTTCAAGAATGGCAAGGGTATGTTTGTTTCATATATTTATTTATATTAAAGAGCATTGGTTCTTTGCAAGCGACATGATCATGTGCTCAATTTTGAATGCTTATTCAAAGAATTGTGTTAAATTCAAAAGTCCCAATTTGTAGAAGAATGTGGAATCCATTTCTTTGTTTAATTTCCTTTAACACTTATGTTTCATACCAGCTACTATATAAACTACAAGTTAATGAAGAAAAAAGTGAAGCAATATGCTCGACAAATTGAAGTTTCTGAACAAAATCGCGACTATGTTCTCAAGGATTTCTCGAAGCTTCTGGATAAGCAGGTGTTTCATCCGCCAGAAGAATCAATGGAGATTGACAAGTGTTATTTTTTTCGTGTCAGGTCTTCCCCGCGTCACATTTTGTGTTTTTCTGTGATGACTGCAGATTGAAAGAACTGTGCTATTTTTGCTGGAACAAGAAGGGCGTCTAGGAAGCAGGCTGTCGGCTCTTGGGGAGCAGCGCGACGCCCTCGTTCAGCAATCTGATGCACTGAGCATACCTGATTTGCTGCAAGGGTATAGAGATGTGGGAAGGGACCTTCTAAGACTCCTGCATTTTGTCGAGCTGAATGCGATTGGACTGCGTAAGATCTTGAAGAAGTTTGATAAGAGATTCGGTTATAAGTTCACTAATTACTATGTCAAGACTCGTGCAAATCATCCTTACTCTCAGCTTAAACAAGTGTTTAAGCATGTGGTAAGACAAATAGATTCTTGGCTGGAAAAAATCTCACATACTTTATCATGCACTGATGTTGAAATTAAAACAAGTGCAGGGAATTTCGGCAGTTGTTGGAACTTTAACTCGCAACCTTGTCGATCTCCAGGACCACCACGAAAGCTTAGTCTCCATCTATGATCAGCCTGCCTTGTCTCTCCCGGTTTTTGCTCACATCCATTAGTAAATCAGAACTACTTAAAATAGTTGTATTTTTACTCAAAAGTGATAGATAAAAGTTCCAAGAGCTAATTGCAGTTTTAATTGTATTTTATGATGGACAAGTGATGCGCTCTAGTGAAACAACTGATACCTTCGAAAGATTTTCCACACATGTTCCTGTCTCTATGATGAACTTATAGTATACTTTGTAGCTTATGTGTTGTTGTTATCGGACATGTTACGTCTTCCTTAGATACTACGTGGTTGTGCAGGACCCCGTGATTGAATCTATCAAAGCTGCAGTGGACAGATTAACAAATTCAACGAGTTTCCTCCAGTATTTAGGGAAGTATGCACTTATTGTGGAAGAGGATTTGGCTAGTCCGACATCAGAGGATAATGTGGAGGAGAGATATGACTTCATGTCTCTTGTCCTAAACCTGGCGAACACATTTTTATACATGGTGAATACTTACATAATCGTGCCCACAGCAGATAGCTACTCGTTGAGCCTTGGAGCTGCAGCAACTGTTTGTGGGGCGGTTATAGGGTCGATGGCTGTTGCTCAGGTTTTCTCGTCGGTCTACTTCAGTGCCTGGTCGAATAAATCATACATGAAACCTCTCGTGTTCAGCAGTGTTGTTCTTTTTGTGGGCAACACCTTGTATGCTCTTGCCTATGATCTTAACTCAATATACGTGCTTTTGATTGGTCGCCTGTTTTGTGGGTAAGAACTGAGAAGTGAGTTAGTGATTTCAGGCCTCTTTAGAATAAGTTCAATTGATTGTAGTCGTATGGTTTCAGATTAGGATCTGCAAGGGCAATTAATCGGCGTTACATCAGCGATTGTGTTCCTTTGAAGCTGCGTATGAAGGCTTCTGCTGGTTTTGTTAGCGCGAGCGCACTGGGAATGGCGTTTGGCCCGGCTCTTGCTTCGTTACTCCAAACCAACTTTAAGATGTTCAGCATCACCTTCAACCAAGATACTTTACCGGGATGGTTTATGGCGTTCGCCTGGCTTATCTATCTATTCTGGTTGTGCGTGTCGTTTAGAGAGCCTTGTTTCGATTTGAAAGTGAATTCGCAAAGCAGCAACGGTACGTGCATTTGGTTCATCTGCCATGTTTGTTATGTTGCACAATTATGTGGAGAAGTACTCAGTATTTGATTTGCATTGATTGTAGGATTGGAAACTGGTGTTTTGGAGAATGGTGGTGGTGTTTTCCAACCGTTGCTCTTAAGCACGGGAGAGAAGGAACGAGACGAAGATCAAGAATTCGAAGAAGATTCAGAGGAAAGCGGAAAGCCTGTTACATCAATTGTGTCTGCATATAAGCTGCTGACACCATCTGTAAAGGTAGGCAAGAATTGTGCTATTTCGGCTAACTATTTATCGTCCGAGCATTTGGCTTTGTTGTGAACAGGTGCAGTTGTTTATATACTTTATGCTGAAGTACGCGATGGAGGTTTTGCTGGCCGAATCAAGTGTTATTACAGAGTACTACTTCATATGGTCGACGGGCAATGTGGCCGTGTTTCTCGCGTGTCTTGGACTTACTGTCCTTCCGGTTAATGTTATTGTTGGAAGCTACCTCAGCAACATATTTGAGGAAAGGTAAATGCATATATAATATTAACATTCGGGCCAAAACAACCTTGTAATGTTTGTTTGTTTACTTTGGAAATGAATGGATGCAGGCAAGTTTTGCTGGCATCAGAAATTGTGGTATGCATGGGCATACTTCTCAGCTTCCACCTTATAATCCCTTATTCTGTGCCACAGTATGTCTGTTCGGCTTTAGTTACTTTTGTCGCCGCCGAAGTTCTTGAAGGTAGCACCCCACCTTTTAACCTTTGAAAAGGCGGTGTTTGCAAGCTCAACTTTGAAATTTACTTTAGATTATAAAGACAGTGTGATTTGTGATTCAGGTGTGAATCTGTCACTCCTGTCTCGAGTAATGTCATCACGGCTTTCAAGAGGGACGTACAACGGTGGATTGCTGTCGACTGAAGCTGGGACATTGGCTCGTGTAGTGGCGGATGGGACGATAACAGTTGCGGGCTACTGGGGTATCAGCAAGCTCTTAAATGTGACACTTGTTCCTTCACTATTCATCTGTGTCTGCTGTATCATAGCTACTTGTTTCACTTACAATTCTCTCTACTAATCTTCCCAGGCTATGTTTAGAAATTGCAACAAGAATATATACGTATATAAATGGCAAATGCAGCCATCTTCTTTCTGAATTCTTTTGCCACCTTTGTGTGTGCGCGCGCGCCCGTAGTGTGCGCGCGTGCCCGTAGTGTGTGTTCGTCCCACAAAAACTTACAAGTGGGAGCAAGATTGTAGAAGTCGAAAATCGATAATTGGACGTTTTTTTGCCGTCTAACGCCTAGACGGCGCCTAGGCGAACTTTTTTTTTTTTTTAAATAGATAAAAGTACAAATTTATGGCCGCCTAGGACTGCAAATGTGTAGAATTGCCGATTTTGGAGAAATTGAGTCAGCAAGTGGCTGCCGCCTAGATCGATTTCTGAATCACTGAGCGGGAGAGATGCACATAGTAAAAAAAAAATGAAATAAAGTGGAAAAATAGTGTTTTGAAGGGCAATTTGTTAAATTTTAATTATAAAATAAAGAATTTAGTTAGATTGGATGTAGTGTAAGTTCAAAAGTTTAAGTAATAATAATATTTTGTGTAAATATAATATATAAATATTGAGAGTGTAAATTTTATAAAAAAAAAAATTTGAATTTGTAAATTATTGTGAGATATTTAAAAAAAATTAACGAGTTTTAGAATGAGAAAAAACACATTTAATAATAATAGTAAAGTGTAAAAACAGCGATTTTCTGGCAAATTCATCTCATCCAAGGGCTAATTTTGTGTCTTAATACATCTACGATTTGGATAAGAGAATAAAATTTATTTTTAATTATAATATTATGTTACAAATAAAATATGATGAAATTGAACTTATAGATAAAAATAAAAGAATTTAAAATTTTCAGGAGGACGAGTTGACGTACGACCCCAGAGTAAAAATGTAAAATCAATTTCAGAGGATAATCAGATGCCAAACATTAGATTTCGGAGAAAAATGTAAAATTGTTTTTCTAATAGTTGGTCTTTTTTTTTTTTTTTTTTTTACAGGTTTAAAGATGGTTTAGGATAAGACTTAGTCTTATATGTACCAGTTACATCGTATAGCTCAAGTTCATTTTTAAAAAGTTATATAAAATACTAATGAAAAATTACACATGTTATTACTAAAAATTGTATCTTTAATAAATTACTTTTTCAGTAATAATTTGTGTAACTTTTCAGTAATAAATAGTGTAACTGTTTAAAAATACACTTGAGTTACACGGTATAAGTGGTGCACAAGAGACTTAATCTTTGGATAAAACATAAATATGTATTTCTATATTTTTACGGATGTATCCAAATTTTATGAAAAAGAATGACATAACACCCCAATTTTTTTCCCCAAATAACTAATGTACCAAATGTATTAGAAATCCAAATAAAGTAGTACTCACATGAAAAATAATTCACATTACACGAATTCTAACATGCATGGTATATGTTCCGATTTTTTAAGAACACATAATATACATTGAGGCTCATTTGGTTCGTAAGATAAAAATATCTATCCGTAAAAAATATGCATATTTTTTACGGATAGATATTTTTATCTTACGAACCAAATGAGCCCTGAAAAGTACTAATTAACTTTTAAGATATTATTGATTACCTCTTAATATATTACTAATTATATTTTAGAGTTTTATTAACTATGTTAATTTTCTCAAAATTCACACACACACACACACACATATATATCATGCATATATTGCATTATAAAATAACTCTTCACGTTATTATATTCTTCCATCTAAAAAAATAAATTTTTATAAATTGGCAGTATCCACTACATTTTACTTTTATACACAACATATTTTTTTTAAAAAATTCCACACATAATTACTTTTATGGGCAAAAGGGAGAGAAGCTGAAAATAAAATAAATAAATAAAAAGTTCTCGTAAAATAAAACACGTGTTTGTAATTTTGTATAAGATGTTTCGTAATAACAAAAAGATAAGGGTTCGTAGTGCAATTAGAGAAGAAGTCTGCGTGCGACGGGAGAAGGAAAACAAGCCGACTCCCTTCCCTTTAGACAAGAAAAGAATCAGATCTCTCCCGACTTCTCCGCAACTCAGCAAATCCATCTCCCTGTTTGCATAAGTTTCTCTCAATTACTGAGAAGCTCCGACCAACTGCTTTCATGGATTCCGCCGATGAATTGCCGGAGGGAACTGTGCAGAATATACTGGAGCAGGATTCGCTGAAGTGGATTTTCGTCGGCGGGAAAGGCGGCGTTGGTAAGACCACGTGCAGCTCAATTCTGTCGATCCTGCTCGCGCGGGTGCGACCATCTGTGCTCATCATCTCCACCGACCCTGCGCATAATCTGAGCGATGCGTTTCAGCAGAAGTTCACCAAGTCTCCCACCCTTGTTAACGGCTTCTCTAACTTGTACGCCATGGTATGGTAATCCTTTAAATCCCTTCAGTTTGTGTTTATTTTAAGTTATTGTTAATAATTTTTAGTCCATCAATGATTTCTTTTGGATGGGTTCTTGTTTGGTTTCAATTCTGAATCGTTTTTTATGTTAAGATTTTTATTTCTTTTGCAATTGAATATTTTGTTTCTGCATCGCGTTTACAGTAGGAAGGTCTGCCCTGTTTCCAACATATAAACTTGTAATTGGTTTAAGCTTGAAATCTTTATTGATTGGTAAGTCCGATTTGGATTCTTTCTTGAGTTGCAACTGTCGTGTTTGGCATTTTAGGACAAAGTACTATCAAAGTATTGATTCAAATAAAGTTTTACGGCTGGAAGGAGTTTTGTTGAATCTATTGAAGTTGGTGTTTATCTGAATGCTAATCATAATGGGCATTCCGATTTTCTTGAAAGTGTGTAATGTGTCTCTGATTCTGGTGCATGGATAATGAATTTGCTGAACGATGTGTTTTCTTAATTTTATAGAATCGTATGATCTTAGCCTTGTTATTAATGGTTTTCCTCTCTTAGGAAGTTGATCCTAATGTGGAACATGATGACTCTCTTGGTTCAGACATGACTGATGGATTTGTATCAGAATTAGCAAATTCTATCCCAGGAATTGATGAAGCAATGAGTTTTGCTGAAATGCTCAAGTAAGTTTGATGTCTCACTAGTGCTTCAAGATGATCTCTATTTGATTTGTCCTTATAAATCTTTGATCAATTATCCTTTTTTTATATGCCTCAAATTTGTTGGGATTATAGTAAACTAGGTATTAGAATAATACAAAGAAACAGAATAGTCATTATTTGGTCTAATTAATGTAAAACAAACGGTTGGTTTGCCAATCATGAATCTCATATTCGTATGATAATGGTCATTGTTCTTATATCATACTTACCTTGATATATTCACAGGCTTGTACAAACTATGGACTATTCTGTTATAGTATTTGATACAGCTCCAACTGGCCATACTCTTCGGCTGCTACAGTTTCCTTCAACGTTAGAGAAAGGGCTTGCTAAAATGATGAGCTTGAAAAATAGATTTGGTGGCTTGCTGAGCCAGGTATCAGTTTATTGCTTATTTTGAGTTTATTTGTTCTATTTATAGAGTTTCAGTCACAGGCTGGAAACTGGTTGGTACTTTGGGTGCAGAGTAGGATACGATAACGACTTTTACTTATTCAAAGCATCGTAATGATCAAGGCGGATAACAACTTTTACTAATTGAAACTAAAGTAGGAAATGTCGTTCGTGTTCAGACATATTTAAACTTTTTCATGTAGATTTTTTTTTGGCAATGTGAAACTCATCTGTCTTGTTGTCGAGAAATTTCTCATTTGTCTTATACGATAATTTGCTAGTAAGCTGCAAAGTTAAACCATATAGCATCGCACTTGCATTTAGATCAAACTATATGATTCAAACACGAAAAGACCAATTACTTATAACAAATGATGCTAGGCGATAATTTTGTTTTATTTTTTCAAAGCTGAGAATAAGCATGACCATTTGCTGGAATTCATTGTGATACTCAATTCTCCTCTTCTCATTTTAATGTGAGTCTCCGCCGGCAGGGATCCGTGAACCTGTTTAACTGTATTGGGTTGCTATTTTTTGGTTTCTGACGTATTTCTTGTTCATTGATATATAAATAAGTATCTTTCAATCATTTCATGGCAGATGACTACTCTTTTTGGTATTGGTGACGAGTTTGGTGAAGATGCTATCCTTGGAAAACTAGAAGGGATGAAAGATGTGATTGAGAAAGTGAACAAGCAGTTTAAGGATCCAGTAAGATTTAATCTTCCTATTAAGATATACATTTTGTCTATTCTTTTGGAATATGACTTTCATAGAGATAGCAGAAGAGGTCTGTGCTTCATATTACTGCAATTCTAAAATAAAATAGTGCCACTTTTGAAAAGCCATTGAAGCTCTTGAGCATAGACCAAATATAAGGATCCAAATATATGCCTGCATGCATTGCACGACCCTGAAATATCTGCCGGAACCAGGCTTTTAGTTGTTACTCACTTGTTACAACTCAGGATCTTTCTTTTTGTAGGGTTGATAAATGGTACTCCCACTGTCCCACTATAAGTTCTCCACTTTTCTTTTTGGACGTCCATAATAAGTTTCTCATCACATAAAAAGCAAATACAATGTTCGATATATTAATGAACATATATAAGCAACTACCTTTTACCTTTTCACAACTCTCCATTACTTCATATCGAAGTCAACATGTGGTCCACCATATATTAATAAACAAATAAAACAAATCGTGGAGGAGAACATCTTTTCTGTATATCCAGATAATAGTTAGTGCATGTTTGCAATCTCTAGTAGAATTGAAAAAATTATATTAAGTAATTTTAGTAGCAAAATGAAAAATAAGGAGTGTTTTAAACTTAAGTGATTTTAGAAAATGATTAAGAAAAATATGTTTGCAAAAGAAGTGTTTCTAAAAAAGGTACTTTTTTTCAAAAAATAAGCACTTTTACTTTTTCTTTAGAGTTTGCAAACAAGCACTTAGTGTAAAATAATTTCAAGTCCCATGTTTAGGTGGTGCTGGAAGAAAATCCTGATTCAATACGCTTTCTTTTTTTTTTTTTTTTTGGGCAGGATATGACAACTTTTGTTTGTGTCTGCATTCCGGAATTCCTCTCTCTTTACGAAACTGAACGACTCGTTCAGGAACTTACTAAATTTGAGATAGATACACACAATATTATCATCAACCAAGTAATTTACGATGAAGAAGGTAATATCTTCCCTTTTTAATTTTGTGGTCCAATGTTTTATATCATACCGTATTAGCATCTTTACAAGAGCTGTTTCTCTTTGTTATACATACAGTTGTGGAGTCAAAGTTGCTGAAAGCTAGAATGCGAATGCAGCGAAAGTACCTGGATCAGTTCTACATGTTATACGACGATTTCCACATAACTAAGTTGCCATTGCTGCCACAAGAGGTTTTATTTATTTATACATGAGTGGACTTTCACTTTCTCCTGATTCTTGGTTATCTAATATTGCTGTGATTAACTGGTGACTTTAATAGGTTTGTGGGGTTGAAGCACTTAAAGCATTTTCTGGTAAATTTTTATCGCCATACGAACCATCTATTAAACGAGGGACAGTAGAAGAGCTGGAGCTGAGAGTATCAACATTAAGTGAGCAGCTGAAGGATGCTGAAGCAGAACTGGAAAGACTCAAAAAGGGGAAACAAAAGATTTGATTGATGGCTCTCGTTTTTTAGACAATTTCGGAGAGAGAATTGCAGGCTCCCATCTTGTGTTTGCATTCAACTTTAGAGGGGTATCAATGTGTATTGTTGGTTTAATTTCGTATGATGTAAGTTCAATATTCAACAAATTTTTTTTTCTTATTTTTGGTCTATAATTTTTGGAGTACAACAAATAAGGCATTTAGTGGCAGAAAGTGCTTATACTTATCCCCATTTTTATTTTCTGGTTTTGTTGGGTGTTGTATCATTTAATTTGCAACATTTTAGACTACTGGATCAACATCTGTCTTTATACAGAGACCAAATAAGGTTCTCTGGCCACCTCAAAAATATTTCACTTTTTTTTTTTTGAAATGTTTCAATATTACTTATACATTCAAAAAATAAATATTAATTTTTGTGCACATATAAAACTATATATATTTATTTATATGTAATTAAAATATAATTTTCTTAATAAAAAATATTAAATTGTGAGCATTCACAAAATCATATATATGTATATTTATTTATGGGTAAGTGAGTCATGTTTTGTAATTTAAAATTTATTTATATGTAATTAAAATATTTTATTTTGATAAAATTAAAATTAATTGTGTACATTTACAAAATGTTATTTTTTATGTAATTAAAATGTAAACTTTTTTAATTTGCATATATAAATAAGTGTTTAAGTAATTCAGGATGGAAGAAGATTTTTTTTATTCCATTTTCAACTTCCATTATTTCTTTGAACAGCAGAAATATGTTAGTGTTTGATGGAGATATTAATAATGATTATGTTATATTAAATAATTTGGATTTATATGTTTATGTTAAAGAAGAATTTGATTTAATTTTAGTATATTTAGAATTTATTTATGTTTTTGTTCATTAAGATAATTTTTATTATAAATTAGAGTATTTTAAATTGCTATTGGAGAGTTGAAATGATTAATAGAAAATGAGAGTTTTATCTGAATACCTTTTTTATGGTATTCATTTTTGTATCAACGTATTTGAGTGTGCCACTCTTTCGAATATTTTTAGAATCAACGGAATCAGTGTATCCTTTATATTTTCATAAATTTTCACTTTTATTATACGCTTTCACTGTCGATATCAGTAT
The DNA here is from genome assembly GCA_026898435.1 of Prunella vulgaris. Taxonomy (NCBI): domain Eukaryota; kingdom Viridiplantae; phylum Streptophyta; class Magnoliopsida; order Lamiales; family Lamiaceae; genus Prunella; species Prunella vulgaris. The sequence goes on along the minus strand of JAPKLY010000022.1, from coordinate 117,869 downwards.
CTCGCTCTTATTAAAGAGATATTTTCTCAAATTTTTAGTATTTAGGATTATAAATATATTTTTTAAGGGACATTAAAACACACATTGATAAAAAAAAATCTCTGAAGAGCATTAATTGAGCAGTATCAAACATTAATTGTTTGGCCTCTAAAATCATCCCACTAGATTTGTCCATCAATAATTTTATCATCATTATTATTTCCTTCTCAAAAAATAATTTTATTATTATTAATACAATTAATTATTATTGCACTTTTTCTTTTTCTTTTTCTTTTTCTTTTTCTTTTTGTTCCCAAACGCAACAAAAACAGCATCCTTCACCTGAAATATCTATTCATCAATTCAAGACACATTACTTCTCTTCATAAAATTGCAGTCGCTCACACATCCCAAAGTACTGCATCCCCGAAAAGGGTTTGGACTTTCTTTGAAATCGCCAAGGTCAACAATTAAACGGTGGATATTGTCGGCGGCGCGTAGGTTAGGGTTTCAGCATTTCTTTTACCATTGGAATTCGCGAAGTAGAGCGAAATCATTAGATTACTTGCTTTTTTGCAAAGATTCAGTATTTGGAACCAATGGAAGTTTACAAGAGATGGGTTTGGAGGAATAAAGAGTATGTGCATTCTCTGGAGTCTTTAGCTAATGTAAGACTCCTAGAGAAGCCTTTCTTTTGTTTGTTTTCTGACGTTGTTGTGTCTTCTACTGTAGTTTTGTTCTGTTTTTTGTTAAAGTTAACGGGTATGTAGATATAATTATATGAGTTTTTGATGTGTTTCTAAGCCCCTAAGCTTTTGGGATCACTGCTGTGAATGGGTTTCGGATATTACTTGCTAAATTCGATCATTTTAATGTGCGTGAATTTGGATAAGTAGACTGTGAACAGCTGTTGATTGTTTCTAGTTATAGAGATATATGTCAGGGAATGTGGGCTGGAAGTGATTATGGCAATCGCAGTTCCGAATATTACAGAGATAAGATAATATAGTGGAGTAATGTGAAAATTTTCCTGCAAACAGTTTAATTGCGTGACTGAAGAAGATGGTGCACGATATACATAGGTTGTAATGTGAGATAAAAGTAGATGGTGAAGCAAACCAGTGGCGTTTTAAGCTGAGTGCATAATCTGTGTCTAGCAAATCTTTCTTTACCTCCTCTTGTCTCATTGGCTCCCATAAAAAGGATTTCAGTATTGTCCTGCCACTTAATTTTTTTTACTCAATTTTGTGATGTCGCGATGAATCATCTGTAATTTGCTGGATTTGTATGATTGTTAGGACTTATAGCTTTGGCCTAATCGTTGAAGTAGCACTGAAATTTGTGAAGTATCTATAGCCTGGTAAAGGCTCGTATTATTGAGGCTTATCCGGATTTAGTGTTAATGTTGTTAGGCATTACATTTCATAACATGGAATGGCGTTCCCCAGTTGTTCTGTACTATATGGCATATGATAGCTTGTATGTTGTTTATCTTGAGAAAATTATCTTGTGAAATGTTAATTACATATATGCTTTCCCAAAATTTCTCCATTATCTGGGATGTCTAGGCTTTTGCACACCTTTTCATATCATTTATGTTTAGCGGAAGTATTTGTTCCCTCATTAAGATTGTCTAAATTGGACTTTTAGGGTTTAACATGGCTTCTGCCGGAGCGATTTTCGGATTCAGAAATTGGACCTGAAGCAGGTTTTGTAGAACTTTGGTAACAATAGCTTCTTCCTATGCTATTGCTAACAACAAGTGCGACATAAAGTGTTCTTTTCTATGATGTCTTTCTTCTTCCTTCAGCTCTCATATGATGAGTTTGTCAATTACATTTCATTGACCCTAGCACTTCTTTTGGACCCAAGATATTCCAAAAAGAGTCAGTAATGTTGGAAGCCAACTTCCATCATGCTTTCCTTTTGAAAAAATTGCGTCTGATTAGTTGAGTATCTTTAAATTAATTTTTCTTGCAACTTTCCCTAACAATTGTAAAACATTTTTCTAAGTTCTGTTTCTAAATCCTGTTTTGATTTAATTTAAAAGAATATTTACTCTTTCAAAAGATAAGAACTAATTGGACTTGGTTATCTGTGTATTAGAGAATCATGATTTTAGATGACCATTGGCACTTGAGATTTTATAAATTGGAAATTGAAGCTTACATTGTTTTCCTGATGTCAAAGCTAGATATGTAAATATATTGTTAGAAGGAAATACAATAAAAGAAATTAATTCACTATATGATTCTATGCAATGTAACAATCTGAAAGTGCTTAGCAAAAATGAGAAGACAAACACAAGTCTGATAGATAAATACTATGTCGTTATAAAAACTATATGCTTTCCAACTCTAGTAACTGATATTAAAACTTGTTGAAATTGATGTAGACTAATATATCCCAGAAACTAATTTTCATATTCATGTTAATGTTAATTGATTTAACTTTTTTTTATCCTCAATTCATATCACAATGTTACAGTGACATCGATATTGGGTATAATCACCGCCATCAATGAACATATACTTGAGACGATTCCAACACAGACACGAACAGGTCATGTAGAATCTTCTTCCTTCCCATTCTCATTGTGCATAACTATACTCAAGGACTTGGAAAGTCTTCTTGAAGTTGTGGCCCAACAATTCTATGGCGAAGAGAAGAAATGGAACTTCATGGCTGTTACAGAATTTGTCAAGTAAGTACCTTAACTCTTTTAAGCTCCACTTGGTAGTGTGTAAAAGACTCTTATTACAGCTTGGTAATTGAACTTTTATCTTTTCATTCCATTATAAAATCAGGTCAATATTAAATAAGTATTCCCTACCAAGAAAATTTCAGTTGGATAAAAATGGTAATAAGGGCCTTTTATGCCCTACCAAGTGGAGCCTTAAAGTGACTTGGGTTTCAATATAATTGACCGAAATTAGTGACCAGATAAACTTTGTGTATAAATCAATTACAGGGCATTACTTAGGTTGGCAGTTTTACAAAAAAGTGGATATAAAATGCTTTTACATGGTGGGGAGACTATAAATGACAGGAGTGAATCTGATGATTCCAGTAGAAATGGGCCATTATCCAGGCCCGGCCCTCACGGGGTTTCTGCCATATTGAAAAGTCAGACTCCATCAAATCTTGAGGGAAGGGCAATGACTGCCTTAAATAGATTTGGTGAAAATGCTCGGACAGTTTCTGAGCCCACGTGGTTGCGCAGAGTTCAGCATCAGCAGGCAATTATTGAGCCTCCAAGTAATTTTTTTCGGATTTGCACGTCATTGCTCTGTATATGTGCTGCTTTTGTTTATTTACATGTTTTTTTTTGTTACCACAGCATCAGTGGCTAAGACATCCAGTTACAGTCTTTCCACTTTTTTGTCTGAAAAGGGTATCCCTGGGGGCTTATATTTAACTGGTGAGGTGATGTTTATCTTAAGACCACTCGTATATGTTTTGCTCATTAGAAAATATGGGGCCCGATCATGGTTTCCCTGGATTGCTTCTTTGGGTGTGGACCTAGTTGGGAATGGAATTAGTTCATTTGTTGCAGTAGCATGGAAGGATAGCAGTGATCTCCATCTTTCCAATGTTGAGAAGAATGAGGTTAGACACCTTCACTTTTCAGTTTGTTTCTGTGTTTTACTTCAGTTTCTTGAATTCTTTTACCATGTGATTGTTGTCTGGTCTTTTTCTTGTTGGAGGGTGTTTCCGGAACACAGAATGTGGCCCAAGATTTTATTAATTTCACAAAAGTTTTCTGATAATTATTTACTGTTAAGATTTTTTAGTATATGCACATTCTGTAGTTAAAAAGGCGAAAGCTGCTGTGGGCGCTTTACCTCATGAGAGATCCATTTTTCACTAAACATACCAGGTATATATTGGTTGTTTCCTCTTGGCAGATTTCCTTTTTATTTTTCTTCTCGAATCGGTGTTTTTATTGTGTTCCATGCATCAGGCAAAGACTTGATGGCACACAAAAGGCACTAGAACCAGTTCCATTTATAGGGCTTCTTACAGGTAAGTTTCGTAACGATGTTCGAATTCCAGCCCTTTGCCTTCTTGCAACTTGCTCATAAAGACCATTCCTTTTATGTGTAGAGAAACTTGTCGAACTTATCGTTGGAGCCCAGACGCGCTACACCTACATGTCGGGTTCTTGAAAATTTTCTCGATGAGCGGCTACCATATTTCTATGGTGAAAGTTTCTTCAGCATTTAGTCCTGTAGGCTCTTGCCATTTTTAGCTATCTATTGCTAGGTTAATACAATACATCATGTTGTAATGTGAAACCTATCTATAAGATGTTAAAAAAACATTGGTCTTATACTCTTATGCAAATTTAGTACTAAGCTCACACTCCCTTTTCTGTCACTTTTAACTCTTGTTAAATGCACCTGCAGCTTCTAACATTTTTATAAATAGCTTCTGTATTTAAATATAATAATAAATGAGTAATTGCCAAGATTGAAGATAGCTGGCCTACGGAGGTTATTAGCCACCCTCCAATTTAGATTTTGCAGCCATTGGTGTTATTATGTATTCAAGTGGGCCCACCCCCAAGACAAAAGTGGTGGAAGTCCACCACTTAAAATTTTCCTTCTCCTTTTACTATTATGGCCCCTACTACTACTAGCCATTAAAAGAGACAATTACAAATGCTAAAATTTAATTATCTCCCTTGTTTTATTTTCTTTTTCTTTCGCATAGCTTGATTAATCCTTTTTTTTTTTATATTTTAATAATGAAAATATCTAAAACATTTAATTCTAGAGAAAAAAAAAAAAAGTATGGCCTACGGTAATAAAGAGGGAAGTGATAGCCACACCCCCCAAAGGGTATGCAAGTGGGGCCCACCAAATACAGGGTCCCCATCGAGACCAAACCCACAGAGGGGACCAATCGGAAGAAATAAAAGTGGGCTAAGTGGCGATCACAAGCTATGTTGGGGCCCATTTATTGGGCCCACAATCCTACCCTAGTTATATGGGTCTAGACCCTTAGAGAGCATTGATCATGTATGGTAAAAAAAATAAAAAAATAGGGCCACCACCAGCGGCAGCACCACCATGGTCCACCACCTAGAGCTGGCGTCCACCACCACCCCCAACTCTTCTTGGTGAGGGGCCCCCACCTACCCTACCCTACCCTACTCCGGGGTTGAATTCAATACTTTACTCCCCATCTTGCCTTATGGTGCGTGACTAGCGACATGACGTTGTAAGCAATCCTATTTATCCAAACACATCCCATTTTGTTTCATTTGATGGATAAATTGGACATTTATCAATTGAGATTATAGTGCTTTTACTAGGGTTTTTGCCCACTGATATTAAGTGGAATGATACTCTTCTCATTTTATCATGGGGTCCTCACATCTCTCTATCTACTCAATTTTAATTTTATTATTTGTAAATTTATTCATGTATTTTGTAATAGTTTAATTAAAATTTGATGAGGTTTCGTATTCAACTTGTGCATGATATATTCACAAGTTGTTTACTATGAGTATAAGCGGGTTATAATAAAAAATGAAAGTTGATTACGGTAAACAATTTTATGTGTAAATTTTTCATTGTGATAAGTCTCAAATGTTGCATGAGTTGACTTGAGATTTATTCTTAATTTTTTTTTTTGATATTCTACATAAATTTGGACACTATTAAAAAAAAATATTAATTTGTATGCACATTCATAAACATATACACAAATTTACTCATATATCACTATTAATCGGTGTTAAACATAAAAAATGGGATGGTTCCCATAGATTGTCAAGATGTTGGTCCTTGATGTGTGTAGTTGGCTAACAACCGTTAGATTTCCACATCAACCCACATCTCTTCAACTATTTATTGCTCCCATGCTTCATTCCTTTTGTTAGCTTTGCTTCCAAATTTTCAGTTCCATTTTCTACCTACAAAATATTTATGTGTTGTGTGTGACTGAGATTTAAATTTCTCAATCTAAAATTTCATGGCTTCACCACAAAATCAAGAAAAACCCCAACGAGATTACAAGGATTTAATGAGCCCCAGTTCACAGCCGCAGGTGACGCCGGCGCTGCCACTTCGCATGGCGTTGCTGAAAGAAGAAGACGCTGACTCGGCCGACGAGAAGCCAACGCCGCCGCAGGTAAAAAGATCTTCAACCAAGGATCGCCACACGAAAGTAGAAGGCCGCGGCCGGAGAATACGAATGCCCGCCACGTGCGCCGCCAGGGTCTTCCAGCTAACCAGAGAGCTAGGCCACAAATCCGACGGCGAAACCATCCGTTGGCTGTTGGAACAAGCGGAACCTGCCATCATCGCCGCCACCGGCACTGGCACAATCCCCGCTATTGCTATGTCAGTCAACGGAACCCTAAAAATCCCCACCACCGCCGCGGCGGCCTCCACCACCAGCTCCGATGATCGTAAACGAAAGCGTCCGTCCAACAGCGAATTCATTGATGTGAACACTGTCAGTTATTCGCCATCGAACTCGGCCACCGGCAATAACTTTTCTGTTAGTAATGCTAATAATTCTGCAATTATGTCAGGCAATAACGCGTCCGTTTCTGCACCATTGATGTCAGTGATACCAATCCCTGGCATGTGGGCTATCCCTACAGTCACATCAAATTCAAATTCATCAACCCCAACATTTCTCATAATTCCCCCAAATCAAACCACGCAGGTTCTGGCCTTCCAACCGGCGTCGGTGACTCCGATGGTCAATATCTCCGCCGCAGCGAGGCCAATTTCCGCTTTCGTCGCCGCCATGCAACCCTCCGGCATCACCGCCGTCAACGTCGCGCAACAGATTAATCTTCAGCATGCGTATCTAGTTGATAAACCTAATTTACCGAGTTCTAGCAACAATTCTGCGGCCCCTAAAACTCAGAAACTAAGAGATATTTCCTGGGAGATTCACGATAAAAAGGAATTCCCATCTCCGGTTACTCGCACCGCTAAGAATTAGTCTACGATTGATGATGGAGTTTTGCAATGGAAGGTCTACGGCGAAAAGCTCCGACGTCACGTGATCGAGTGGGGGGTGGTGGTGTTGGTGGAGGGCGCACGTGCGACGGCCGTGGTAGTCGTCCAGCTTAGATTGGCAGGATTTTGTTGGAGAGGGGGACCCCGGGGAGATGGTGGCAGGTAGGGGGCCCACTGGTGGAGGACGGTGGGGCTCGGCGTGGACCCACCGGAGAACTTTCCTGCGAGGCGGCCGACGGGTGGTCCCGGATATTGGGCCAAGGTTTAATTCCAACACAAAAAGCAGGCTAGTGGGCTCCAAAAGATGTGGCAGTTAATGGGCTTCAAAGTAGTGGGCCTTCTGTTGTTATTGGGAGCGTTGGTAGTTTTGATTTTTTTTTTAATTAGTTGTTAAATCAGATGATTAGGGCAAATAATCTTGTGTTCTGGATAAGGTTGAAGGATTCGTTTTGTTTTCCTCTATTTTAGTGTACTTTATTTATTTTAAGGGTAACTTGTCCTTTACATTTACAAACATATTATTATGTAAAAATAAGGAAAAATACATTTTTTTGTCCTATAAATTTCATTGACTTTGGTTTTTGTCTTCTTAAATTTTGAATTTTGATTTTTATCCTTTAATTTATAAAAAATTATGGTTTTCGTCCTTTAGCCGCATATAATTAGTCATACAACCGGCAATACACACGTAAATTTTTTTTTTTTTTAAATACTGACGTGGAGGTATTTGGAGGGAATTAGGTCATGATAAAATACACTTTTAACCGTAAATTCCACTCCCAAATACCATCAATTACTTACATACATAGAATCTTCTGCCCGAATTCATTTCTGAATATAATATACAAACCGTGCAACGAAACCACAATGACACTTAATATTGCGCTCGAAACTCGTTGATTCATACAAATTTCTTGAAGACATATACGTATAGTGAGTATGCGCTCAAATGAATTTAAGTTTTTGAATGTTTTGTTTTGGGGATCTTTGTTCCTTTTTTCCCTAATTCTCTCAAGCCCCCATGTCTAGATTTGATCGATTAGGGTTTTGATTTTTTAGAGAATATATTTACGGTTAATCCTGTATTTTATCCATTAAGACATAATTCCCACCAAATACCCCCACGTCAGTATTTCGCTTAAAAAGAAAAAGAAGAAATGGATCCACATGTGTATTAACGACTGTGTGACTGGTTATAGGCGGTTGGAGGACGAGAACCATAATTTTTGATAAGTTAAAGGACAAAAACAAAAATTCAAAACTTAAAAGGACGAAAATCAAAGTCAACGAAACTTATAGGACAAAAGAGTGTATTTTTCCTAAAAATAATTTATTGGGTATATAAAATTTTATTTAATAGACATGCTTTTATTTTTTTTTATTTTTAATGTGAGATGCATCTCAATGAAGTAGTTTTGTTAATAAACTAATTTCTTCATGTAAGTATGAAATTAAGAGAGTGGATGATTTTATTTTTGGGGGTGAGGAAGGGTTTAACCAAAGAATTTCGAATAATTTACTAGTTACAACAAAATATTTATCCAAATAAAGTAAAAAAAAAAAAATACTCCCTCCATCTCGTAGGAATTTGCATCCTACGGAACGGCACATTTTTAAGAAAAATTTGTTTTATATATAAAATAGTGACATATGTGTATAAGTTTATGAGTGTGCACGTAAATCAATATTTTCTTTTTTAGTAATGTGCAAATTTGTGTGGGACGTCCAAATAGAAAAAATGTACAAATTTCTGTGGAACAGAAGGAGTATTATTTTGTAAATCTAATATTTCATTTGCCGGAATAGAAAAGGAAAGTTTCTCTGAAGTATAAAATTTACATTTTTTTATTAGCTGAGTTAGAGGTGCAGTTTTCTGTTAAATCACTTGCTCTAAATTAAAAGTTCATCTAACTTGCACTTATATCCAAAGGTTAAATTCTCAAGCATTCTATCATACTAAAATTAATTTTGGCTTTTAAATCCAAAAAAAAAAAAAAAAGGTTTTTAAAAATAAAAAATTAATAAAAAAAAGTTTACAAAGATAAAGTGAACAATATTGTTTTTTTTTTTTTAAAGTTCAAAATCAATATTTTTATAGATTTATAATAAAATACGATAATATTTTTAAAAAAAGCTGATCACTTTTAATAAAAATATTATCACTTTTGTTAAACTTTTATCACATTTTAAAAGTAATAATTTTTTAATTAATAAATAATACATTTTAAATAATCTCTCACAATATTATAATCTTATTTTTTCCTTGAAGTTATGGGACAATGGGTGGGTCTAAAAATGTGTGGTAATGACCTGGAACAAATGTGGGGCCAGGTCCATAATTTGGTGGAAAAGTGAGGACACCTCTAAGGTAAAGTGGTCCACATCTGGACAACATTATTCAACCTCTTCCCCCTCATTTTTGCTTGCATATACATGTTCACATTTTCAAATGGGGACACCCATTCTCATTTTCCTTTTTTTAAATATATATTTAATTTAAAATATAATATTTAAAGTAATATATAATTTTATTTTATTTAAAAAAATATTTTATAAGTATAAAATTTTATTTGTTTTCTCTAATTTTGAGTATATTGAATGAATGATTATTTCCACAAGTGATTATAATATTTAATAGGAAGAATTTCATATTAGGGCTCAAATTTTAAGTAATATTATGCTCTAAGTTTAAAAATGATAAATAAGATAGAATTTTTTTTTGTTGTGATAGGGGAATGATTGATGAGGAAGAGGAGAGAATGATAATCAAATGAGATAATGATTATTTTATTTTAAAAAAATTATTATGAGGAGAAGGTTCGGCTCCAAAGAGAATTAATGGCATCAAAAATGATTTTTTTTAAATATTGAAATAATTAAAATGGGGAAATTTAGTTATTAATTAAGAAATAAACAAAAGTGGAGTACTGTGTGAATATTAATGATATTTAAATTAAAAGGCTGGGCCAATTATTCTGATCTGGTCCATGCTTAGAAAGCCCGTGGTCCACTTCAAGTAGGGCCCATTTCATCCCTGCTAATGCAACTGGCCAATTTCCAAAGCATTAAATTTTTATGATCCCACATAACACAAATCAAATGTGAGAAAAATAATAATTTAAAAATGTTTTAATCTCCAACTTACACTCTATTATGTCGAAACAAAATATAAATATATATATATATATATATATATTATTTGCAGGTGGGATGTTCTGTTTTCCATCCTTTATTTTTTTTAATTTTATATTATTTTCCAACTTAAGGGATCTATGATGAAGTGGTAGAATGACTATACGATCCCCTGCTAATTCAAGAAAAAAGACGAGGTTTTTATTGTCACACATTACTACATTAGTACTACAATGTACATTTGGTGGTATAATCATCAAACTCTTTCACTCCCAAAAAAATATACACAAAAAGGGAATGTTTTGACAATGCACAATTTGTTCTTTAAAAAAAATTGAAGTAATAAAAAAATGATCCAAAACAGGAGTTAGATGGTAAGGTTTTCCTGTATGGCAAGGAACGACCCGATTATGTTCCCTCCGACATCAGGGAAGGTTTCATGTCCAGGTAGAGGCGTCACTTTCCCCTTCCGATCCACCTCCACCGGGTATTTGATAAGGTGTCCCTTCATTTCCGTCACTTCTGGAGATGCAAACTGCTCCCAGTTCACCTTCCCCAATGACCTAACACGTCGTACGCACTCCAAAGACTCGGGCCGGGTAAAGCATTCCTCCAAGTACCCGAGATGCTCTGCCCATAGTGACATCCTATATCCATATATCTACAAAATGCACATTGCTTTTTTTCAAGAGTTTGTCCTTTCTAGTGTGGGAGATAAACTAATATGATGAAGAAAAGGATGTGCAGATTATGGATTAATAATAATTCGTATATTAGACGTCTTACCTGTCCTTGTGGACTGGATAGTCTTCTAGCCCAGGTGTATTGAGGTTGATAGGCTCCCATTGCAATTTCAGTATCTCTAGAACCCTCCATAGATCGTTGATTAATGTTTGCAGACCCCAGGATTACATACTCATCGTCAACTATCATACCTTTTGAGTGAACATAAATCATAAATCTCCGGCTTTTTCTGCTCAGTCCCTGAAAAAATAAGATCATCTCAAACTCTTTCACAAATCAGCATTAACATAATGACCCATGAAAGATTGTTTTCCTTGCAAATTGCACCAATTGAGGGAGTGTTTGAAAGATATATATATATATATATACACATTTGGAGTACCTGAGGGTTGTTGGTTGCAGGTAGAGTCTCAGACGAGTTGCTCCCATCTACAGCCTCGCGGTTGCCAAGGCAATAAAAGTTCAAATAATCTTGAGGTGAGTGAGCATCCTCAAGCCCAACCTCCACTAAAGCTTTGTAAATAGTTTCGTACATCATTTGCATTGTTTTGTGCTGGATTTCAGAAAAAAAAGAACTTAGGATGCTTATAGAAAGCACATTTCTCGAAATAACACAAAAAGAGTCGAGCATAACCAGTTCACACCTGCCAAAATAGAATCCTCTGTGTGGCAGCCCCAGTTGGATTACCTTCGGGCCACATTGGGATGACAATATAAGCTGCAAACCTCTGATGCGCTCTAATTTTTTCAGCAATTTTTAGCGCGATTTCCATTGGAATCAAATTATTGGCGCCTACATGGAATTGCAGCAGATGATGATATCTTGTTGCATAAATATGAACGGAAAAAAAAAAAAGATAACGACGAGCGAATACAAACTTATAATTTTCAAATGGGATTTTGAACAACAGTCACATATGGCAGAGAAAGAGGATACAAGAATTGATGAAATTATGAAAAAGAGTGCTTACCGACATCTCTGTACTGATTCCAGTTATATGAAGATCCAATGAAGTACTGATTCTCAATGTATATGTAATGTTGGGCAGCACGGATAGCCTTTACATATGCTGTATGTATGCTCATGTCAATAAGGACGTTTTTCCCGCACATCAAGTTCTTCCCAAAAGAAAATCATTCATTTAGTGAAACAAGTTCAAAATTTTAATAAAATGTATGCGGACTCAGGATTTCAGCTCACCCTTTTTGTACAATCTTTAGGATCCTTTGGGAAGTTTTTGACAGAATTTGAATCAATGGAACGAAATACCTGCAAAACAATTAAATTAAAACATAGATCAAGCTAAATTGTCATGAGCTACATCGGATTGACTGATTTGAGGATATATTTGAAATTCACAGTAACTGGACAAAATCCATCGATTTGAACAAATCTCTTTTAGGGATTTCCGTAGATTCGAAGTAAAAATCACTGCATTATGAACCCCTCAATCCTAATTTTACAGTCTCCAATGTTATGTTCAAGAAATGGATTATGGTGCAATAAAACCCAAAAGTACAATAATCTGAATTGGGAAAACAAATATAAGAAATAGAACACAATTGATAGCTTAATGAAATCAGAATACCTGCACATGCCAACACTCAGGATCATTCTCACCCACACAAGGAGCATCACATATCCCCAGTATTTCTGGCATCCTTTCTATTCGGAGCAAAGCATCGTCATATGACATCTTCAGTTTTTTAATGCCACGAGGCTTCGCAGCTTTCATCCACCGCTCCTCAAAATTAGAAAGAACATCATATGCTGCAGGTCCGTCTATTTTACAGTGTAAGTCATGCCACGGTTCTCTTGGACAACCAGTAACAGCTCCCTGTTCATTTATTGACTGAAATTAAAACAAATATACTACAAAGTTTTGACTGCTTTTCAAAGCAAACAATCCTTTTCTGTTACTAGGAAATTACAGAAAAGAAGATCACATTTATTACCAGACACACAGAACAAGGGACACACTGGTAAACGGAACATAAAATAACACAGCAGAGATAGAACAAAGAGAATTACCGCATAAGTTGGGTTGTGATAATCATCTGAATGCAAAGTTTGCAGAGTTCTAAATAATGGATGATCAGGGGTATCATATCGCCCATCGCACAAGTCCAGGCCTCCTAGAAATGCAATTATTTTTCTTTTGTTATTTCCAGCATCAGCATCCAATACCACTGTTTTCTGATGGTGTGTGTAAATGACTCCGACTTCCTAATTACAAAATTGTATGACATTAAAAACAAGTTTTAACAATCAATTCACAAACAAAAAGTAGACAACTCCAAGATTGAGAGACTGAGATCACAAGCATACATTCAAACTTCTTAAAAATGAGACCTGCATTTTTCAGTTCACTAAATAAGAGCAATTTATAACTAAATGCTCTTTGCATCTTTCCAAATTATGGTGCCTCTCATTGGGATAAACGCAAAGTGATACAATGGGCTAAATGCTCCTTCTAGACTGTATCTAATCAGACAAATGCTTGAAACATTGCTCACCATCAAAAGCCACGATAGACATATGTAGTAGTAGTAATATCAAATGCTGAACAATAATAAATACCACAATTATTCAATTTAGCTTGGCAGCATAAGCTTGAGAAAGCTCATAAGATGAACCGGAAACACGTATGTGCAAACTTACATGCCACCAAACCTAATATTCTGAATAAACATAACAGCAATAACTGTTTGGAGATTTACTTGAGATAGATACGATATAAGAGAAAAAAATTTGCATACTCATTGGCACATTAAACACCACCAGATATATCAGCTAGTCATTCATACCAATATGAAGGATACGAGCAAATACCAAATGATATTTAGATGTTAATGAAAAAATGAAAATGTATGGTAAAAAATTCTTAATGGAAGGTAAATAGAACTTGACAGGAATATGATATAAATAACTTGAAACTTCTATAATAGATGAATAATGATAATCGGAAACCATACCCTCTGCTTTACCCAGCTGTGACGCTTTCCAGCCACTCGAGGACAAAGCAGCACTTGAACGGAGGAATGTTTGAAGTAACTACGAGTTTCTTCATCATGAGTTTGCATGACCCCATCCTGAATATACACAAATTCAGAAGAATGATTGCCTGGAAAAATGGATATGGAATTTGTACAACCATAGAACTACTTATCAGAACCATAGGAAAAATTGCTCTAGAATTCATAGATGCACTTAAAAGAAAATGGAGTTTATGGCTCCTACCAAGCCACACATGAAGTTGATTAAAATTTTGACATAATCCATCGATATTTTCGCCCACAGATCACAGCAGAGGATAACAAACATGAAAAAACATTGGAAAATCAAACTTTAACAAGTAGAAATATTAGAAAACTAATTTTTTTTCCTGTAGCCTTCTAGTTATACAAAATGGTGGAGGTGAATGTATACTTGCTAAAATATGATGCCAAACAAATTTCCATAGGCTTTTCTTTTTGCAGTTTCTGGTTTTACAATGGATGAGCAAGGAAGGTGACTGATGCAGGAATGTTGCCCATCTGATTTCATAAAAACATTTTAAGATTTTTTGCAGGAGTAAAATGACAATACAGTACCATGCTGAGAAATGTTAAACAACAGTAGCAGAATCCGATCACATTATTGAGATGTAACTTCAAGATGCAGCAATCCAAATATTTGGTATAATGCAACCACTTACTGTCTTGTATCCCAATATGCTTCTTGACGTGGGGTCATCCCATACCAGAAGCAGAACTCTCACTCCTTCCTGTGATTTTGACTTCAGAAGTTCACCCAAAGTGTATTCAGAAACAGAATTATCATCCCTAACAAGTCTAACTTTATGCCACACTGACCATCCAGTAATATAGATCAGGCGTCGAGCACGGCTTATCGCATCAAAAATGTCTCGCCAACATTGACCATGCATATATTGCATCCCATTTTCAAGCATCAGATTTGGGAGGCATCCATCAGGTACATGAGCATCTTGATAAAGATTGACAGTTCCACCCCTTCTAAGAGGAAAATATGTATAAGGAACTCCATTATACTCTGGGCCAGCTCCAATTCCATTATAATAAATGCTCAATTGCTCTATTGGAGTATACTTTATCCAAAGACTCAAAATAGCTCCAGCCTTGCAGGGCTTGCCACTAGCATTAAGAATTGGAAAACAATCATGAATTTCCCTTTCTTCAAATATGCGCTCAACTGGAATAGAGACTGTTCCTATATACTGAGATCCCAAGATATCATTATCCTTCACAACAAAGTGCACTTCAGAAGCATGATGGGCTACTGGAAGTGTAAATTTTTGCATCCAAACAGGATTTTCATCATTGCTTATAACATAAGTCCTCGCAAGAGTGGCACCTGCTATTAGTACGGAGACATATGGATCACTGGTAATCTTACGGTTTAATTGTCCTTCAATTTTGCTGCTCATATTACCGGGCAATCTGTTGAACATATCCCCTAGTGTTTTGTGGAACATATCCATATTGGGGAGGTTTTTCGCTTCTTTTATCTCAATATCTAAGTTCCCATGTAATAGCAAAACCCTCAAGGATGTTTTAGAAGATGAAATTTTCGCAAGCTGCCAATTAGAAGGTGAGGCAGCGCCGGATGACAGAGGAGAAGAGTACTGCAACTTGCTCGTAGAAGAAGTCTCCCAGCTAGAGAAGCTATTGCTATGCTCATGTTTACTCCACGACTCATTATTAGTCATTGGCAAAGGTCCAGAGTGGTACTTCTGATGGGGCGCAACCACAACCTCAAATGAAGGGGCTGGAGGGGAAGCCGGTACAGATGGCCTGGTTTGATGCTCAGACAAAGACATAGTTGCCAATTGATCATCAATAGGCGGATAGAAAGGAGGTTTACTGGGGTAATCACTGCTGACTCTAGGAGGAGCCTCGGAGTTTGCAGATGAATCGCCTATAGACGATGCGTTATCTTGATTATGGTGATGATTGGTGTAATCAAAGCTAACTCTAGGAGGAGCATCAGATTGAACATCTGGAGGTTGCTGATGGTAGCTAAACGAATCATACTGGAAACTACTGTGTGTCTGAAGGGCGGGCTGAGGAGGAGGCGGAGAAGGGTATGCATTATATTGGTAAGGAGGGGGACTATAATGTGGTGGGTGGTGCATTGCAGGAGGAGGTGGCATTTGTGGTGGAGGACTAGGATACATATAATTCAGATGCCCTGAATTTGAAGTGGTATAAGGGCTTGGGTAATGAGAATAGTGAGGATAACCATACGGGCCGGGCTGTGGCGGAGGATAAGCAGGATGTGCACCGGGATTTGGGGGCGGGTAAGCGGGTTGTGCAGCCGAATTTGGAGGAGGATATTGATTATAGCCATAGGGTGGGCTGTAGGGATATGGAGATGGAGGAGGGTAATTGTGTTGGTTATCCATTTGCACAACTAATTGTAATTGAGCTTGCAATTCTATATCTACAGACCACAATTTCAATCAAAGAAAACTCAAACAGAGTACATATTCATCAAAAGGGCTTCTCTATCAATCCCTAGAATTAGCAACTACAACTATCGAGTGATTCAGAATAGGGCTTCTGATGAATCTTTACACAGGAGAGAATCAACCCAGCAAAAATATGATATGGGGTCTCCCTAATTTCTTTCTTCGATAAATGCAACAAAACTTGATCGTTTCTGGGCTTCAAAAATTGACGAAAAGGGAGATGATCGATTACCTTTGTAGATGAGATCTCTGTATGTTCTACGGAGAAAAGCGAGGACTGTAAACCAGATGAAGATGAATTCTGACCGCGTTGAGTGCAGAAAAAACTAAAAAAATTATCTCTTGGTAGAAAAATTCAAGTAAAATCCCATTGCTTTAGGTATACAATACAATTGAAGGTTTTGATGATAAGGAGGTTGGCAAAATCAGGCAGTCTGACGCTAATCTATTGAATTTATTTAATACGTAAAGCCAAAACACGTTGCTTACTTTTGTGGGTTTTCGACCATTTTCGTAGCAAGTATTCAAGAAAAAGGAAAACGAGTAAATAATTAAATGAAGTCAAAAATCTTTGTTGACAAGTCGTTTTATTGCATCATCATTCGTGTTCATATGGACAACTGACGGACCAAACCATTAACGCTCATTTGGTTCGTAAGTTTTTTACGGATAGATACTTTTATCTTACGAACCAAATGAGCCCTAAGTAAAATGTTCACCTAAATAAATGAAATAAGCTTCATCTATATTAATTTTAATTTCTAATTATTCATAATTTGAATTGCATCAAATTATTACCTGCTCTGCTACTTTTATTTTCGTGTGTATTACATATATAATATCGACTCATTTTTTTAAAAGTTATTTATATGGTTATAAAATGAATTTTGGGTGGTTACAAGTTGATTTTATAAAAATAAATTGTACAGAACACAGGAGACTTATTCGACCTATATTGGCCATGTGTTTATATGGAGTAGTTCATATATGGACTTTTGTAAAGAATGTGCGTATATTTTATTAAAAATTTATTAATTTTGCAATGTACAAATTATTTTAATGGAATATTATAAGTTGAAAAAGTAGTATGAGTTATTTTATTAAAGAATATGGATATTCTACCATAAAATAGTTTACTTATGAACATATCTCACTTCATACATACTACTATAAAATAAAGAGTAAGTCTCTTGTGCACCAGTTACAAGGTGCAACTCAAGTTCATTTTAAAAAGTTACACAATTTATTATTGAAAAATTGCACAAATTATTGTTGAAAAGTTATACTATAAAAGATACACTTCTCAGTAATAATATGTGTAACTTTTCAGTAGTATTTTGTGTAACTCTTAAAAAATGAACTTGAGTTGTACCGTGTAACCGGTGCATAGATGACTAATTATAAAATAAAATGATAACTTAGAATAAGGTATAATCATACCTTTTTTTTTTTTTTTTTTTGTAAAGCAACCACTTCACCTAATTAATTGAAATAGTTAGTACGGGAAGAGATTGAAGGCATCCTCTTTAACAAGGAGAGGGGGAGTTTCATATCATCTTCTATGGACGAAAATTTTGATAAAAAATTTATAAGAATGTGCAAGTAATAATACAACTAAAAAAAAGTATCATGTTAACTACTCTTACAAATTTACAAGAAATTGCAACACACGTGAGAGATATTTATAATTAATAAAATCAAATAGAAAATAAGTTTTGAATTTGGCTTAATTTTATATGCATCGTGCTAACTCAAGTTCATTTTTAAAAAATTATACAAAATATTATTAAAAAGTCATACATATTATTAATAAAAATTATCTCTTTAATGGTGTAATTTTTCCATAGTAATTTGTGTAATTTTCAATAATAAATGATATAATTTTTTAAAAATATATTTGAATTACGTGGTGCACCTTATGCACGAGAGACCTACTCTTTTAATTTTGCACAGTATATTATTTATTCCCATAAATTTTCTACCCCACCTGTTTAAAAGAACACAATAAGGTTCTATCACTTCGGGCTCCTAAGTAAATATTATGTGAATCATATCATAATGTAAAAATATTTGGGTCATTTACATATTAGTTCAAAAAAATTAGTATATTTACAAATTGATTTAAAAAATTTGCACGGTAGTATGTTTTTTCTTTTTTTGCACGAAAGCGTTTATTTTTTTTTACGAGACCATATATAATTTTTGTCAATTTATTGAACTATTTTGTACTTTTCCTAAAATATTTCTATCTCATTTAAAGTTCGAATTTATAAAAAAGTGTAAAATTAATTAATTTATATAATTCTCAAATATTATTTTTACTTGAGGGCTTGATTATTCTTTTGGCTTATTAACTCCAAATTTGTGATACAATGAAAAATTGATCATCACATCAGTCAATTTTTTAGAATTATGTGAAATTACTTAGCTTTTCTACAACCTTCCGTAAATTCAGGGGACCGAGGCAGAAGAGACACTTTGACAGCATTATTACTCACATGAGTCCCAACATTTGTTAAGTGTTTTTGTGTATGTAGCTCTGCTGTTTGCGTTATTGCCCCTGAGGAGAAGTGCGAGGGGTTTGAAGGGTAGTTTAAGCCGTTGTCATTGAGGATTCTTCTTCGTCTGTCATTTTGTGAAGGAACATATCAGATGCATGCTCATCCATGGTGAGCGCTAGTTAAAGAATCAGCTAATTAGTATATATTGGTAATAAATTTACTTGGGCCACAAATCAAATAACGCATATATGCTGGATGATTGATTATTTCCAGAGATTTCTACTGCGTCGCCTGTTCAAATGCATGCAGGTATGAGAATGAAATTTTGTATCTCACTTGGATTACAGCCAGGTTACTGCTATGGGACTCCTAACAGAATGTTTATCCGACACCCAAATGAGAGACCCAAATGAGAAATTTGTCGACGTAACCCCTTCTGCAACCGCCATGAACGTCACTCTGTAACTTAGCTTTTCTCCAACCTTGCGGAAGTTCAGAACTCGAGGGTGAACAGCGACAGACACCCCTTCTGGTTCAGAAACTTTCACAGCATAATCACTCACAGGAATCCCAACGTTTGTTAGGGTTCTTGTGTATGTAGCTGTAGTGTTTGTGTTATTGCCGCTGAGAAGAAGTGCGAAAGAAGGGTAGTTTAAGTCACCGGGTTGCAGATGAGATCCATCGGGGCAGCTGAAATTCCCTCCTCCAAAAAGGGATATTTGGGAAGAATTGTAGTTTAGGCTACACAGATAGATAAGGTAATCATTGGCGGAGATATCGTAGATTAGCCCTGGATCTGAAGCCTTCTCGGGATCCACATGGCCGGAGCCGAATGCGAAAGGGGTTGCGAAATTCGAGCTTGTAGAAGCAGCATCAGTTATCGGAGAATGTTGAGAGTCGAGAGTGTAAGCAGTTGTCATTAAGGCAGATTTGATTGCAGCCGGCGACCAATCCTTGTGTAAAGATTTAAGCAGGGCAGCTAGGCCACTGATATGGGGACATGACATAGAAGTGCCTGAAATAATGTTGAATTGAACGCTTCTATTGTCGGTTTTGAGCTCTGTGGGGCTGATGTTTGGTGGCCATGCAGCTAGAATATTCACCCCTGGTGCAGTTAAATCAGGTTTGATGATTTGAGGCACAATTTGGCTTGGCCCACGTGACGAAAATGCCGCCATGACTGGAGCAGGATTGTTGTAAACTGTGCCTTCAAATATGATCATGGCAGTTGCATTAATTGAGGTGTTTGTATAAGTTTTCACAGCTTTGGACGCTGAAGCTCCCAATGATGTGGCTGGCAAGACATGTGGATCAGCAAAGAGTTCCTCGCCTTGGATTTCGTTGTTTGCTAGAATCATGCCTACTCCACCACTTCTTTTCACCTCCTCTCCCTTTGCAGCTCTACCATTGATTCCTCTGTCACAGATGACCATCTTTCCTTCAACTAGCCCTGGAGAAAGAGAGTTGCCCACGCAGTACTTAGCTCCTGCTGCGCCTGCATTTTCTCCGTTCACCAATGGCAGTTTCTTGGTGGGCTTCCCAGAATAGAGAGATGCCCCAGAGAAAATCCTGCCATCACCGAGCAGGACTTTAGTTGGAAACCCACGGTCCGTGTAGCTTGCAGCAACGGTTATCATCCATGGGGCAATGTTGCTAACGGAAGAATCCGTGGGACCTGAGTTTCCAGCTGAGCAAGAGACAATAACCCCCTTCTTCATTGCCCCAAATGCTGCAATAGCGATGTTGTCGCTGTAATATGGCTTTGAAGCGCCTCCTAGCGAGAGAGAAAGCACGTCGACCCCATCTTTTACTGCTCTTTCTACAGCAGCTAATATATCAGAGCTTGTGCACCCGAATTCGTAGCAGGCTTTATAAGCAGCAATTCTTGATGTGTATCTCATCCCAGATGCTGATCCTTTACCTAGACTGAACAAACTTGCACCTTTTACAAGGCTACCACCTGCGGTTGAAGCGGTATGTGTTCCATGGCCTTGAGAGTCACGCGGAGATCGATAATCTGTTGTTTCGTTTATTCTTCCAGCAACGGCTTCATACCCTTTGAAGAAGGCTTGGGCACCTATAAGCTTCTTGTTACATTTTGAAGCGGGGAATTTAGGGCCGCGTTTGCATTTTCCTTTCCAGCGATGAGGCACCGGGGGCATGCCTGAGCTGCTGAAACTGGGATGTTCGGGCCATATCCCCGTGTCAATGACTCCAATGATGACATCAGAAGCCAGATTTTTAGCATCCCACAGGCCTTTGCCCTCTTGTAGGCCAAGGAAATGTGGCGAGTGAGTGGTGTGAAGGACGAGTAACTCGTCCCTGGTGGCAGAGAGGAAGCCATCAACCTGTTTTAAAGATTGAACATGTTTCTTGGAGAGCTTCGCAGAGAAACCTGAAATGACATCTTCATAAGCATAAAGAAGCTCAGGAGGGGATGTTGGTTGATCTGCCTCGTCTTCTCCTACGGAGTATATGTTGATGGATTCGATGATTGCTTCATACCATCTCCTTGATGTTCCTAGAGAGACATTTGAAGCTTTCGCCTTCGTCTTGTCCATATGAACCACGTACGTCTCCAAGTCAACGGCAGCATAAGAACTCAAACTCAAATCCTTGAGAATCAAAACTAGGAACAATATCCTGAACATCATTGCTGTTTCTGCAAGAAGAAGAGTAAAACCATGAAAACTCAAATTACTTGATTAGTGAGGATTTGAGCAGTGCATGTTGCAAATATAAAACTGTCTTACCTGCTATTATCACGTGATCAGCCAACTTCAATTGTCCGATCCTTCCATCTCTTTCGATTCTACAGTAAGTTTATGCAAGAATCTGCATAGTTGAAGCCTTTTATAGACAATGCAGAGAGTAAGTTGTTGGCCAACTGTTGTTTTCAGCGCATGCAGGAACTAAAGCGTGCGTGCAACCAATCGGTGGTGCACGCGTGATTATGAATTATAAATCAAAGTGCTGATAGTAATGTTAATATAAGGATTACTACAAAAGATCAATGGCTTCATATGTGTATTGTACCATGTAGTGGATTTGTTGCAATAAGTAGGCATATGGACCAGCAATCATATTGCCATTGCTTCAACTTAAAGCCATCCACAAGTTTCCTTGCTAAAACCGTCCATTCGACAGTGAGGATGGACCATCTGATCATACATTGGAGTCAGAAATCCCCCCCCACTCCCCTCAGCTTTGCTCAGAGGCTTCTGGAAAAGATCAAGACAAGGTTGCTTAGGCATCAAAAGATATGATGATGCTCCACTTCAGTTTCTGGTATTATAGTAGCTGTTGTGTCATTTTTCTAACAGTTTTTTGTTTTTGGTTATCTGAGTATGTGGATTGAGTAGACTTTGTTTTCATGCAATTCATGTGAATGCACAAGTCGAGAGAAAAGTAAATAACACTGGGCAAATCATGTGTCACACCCACAAACAAACCGCAATTCTTGAATGCACGTTGTGAAAGATGTTCGACTCTAATTTAGCAAACATAGTTTATGATCTCTACGTCCATAGTTGCAACAATATTTTGAGAGCACAAAAAGGAGTAAGTAATCAAGTGATGTAAGAATAATATTATCTTTTTCTTTTTAAAGTTTAAACAGTTTTCTAAATTCTTTTTTAAAGAAGTTTTAACAGGTAATTATTAAATTATTATTCTCTCCAATTTCGAATACTTTGCACACCCTATAAATAGAAATCTATAAATTTTATCCTCGTAATACTTGTGTAGACATAATGCATCAAAAGACCCCTAAACTATCAATTTTTATTTTAAATACCCCCTCAAACTATTTTTTATTTTAAAAAGTCCTTAAACTATCAATTTTTATTTCATTAGACCCCTAAACTATTTTTTTATTTTAAAAGTCCCTTAAAGTATAGATTTTTTGTTTTATAAGATCTTTTTTAACAATTCAAAAGAGATACATATTTTGTTGAAATTTGATTTTAATAGGATTGATTGATTCGTCATTTTCTAATACTCCCTCTGTCAACAAAATTATTTCTCACTTTCTTTTTTTGTTCGTCCACAAAATTTTTTTTCATTTCTTTATTTGGAAACAACTCACACTCACAAATAAAAGTTTGGGTCCCACAATACCTCTACTCTTTCCTTACTTTATATATCGTTTTAATATAATACTATTTTTTATTAAATCCCGTGTCATTTCACAAATGGGAAAAAAATTGGTGGACGGAGGGAGTATAAAATATTTAACTGTTTCAATAACTTTCATGAATTTTCATTGCTAGGAGCCTTATGAAATAAAAATTAATAGTTTAAGGGTTTTTTAAATAAAAAATAGTTTGAAGGCTTTTCGAAGCAAAGTTAATAGTTCGGGGGCTTTTTGATATATTATGTCTATTTATGTATTTATATAAAATATTATTAGTTTTTATTTTAATTTTATTTCTCTAAATTCACAATATTCTAATTTATTATATATTTTTTAAGTGTGCAAAAATATATGTGCAAAGTCTTTGAGATAGAAGGAGTACATTATTTTTCCTCTATAAGAAAACCATTGTATTGTTTAATTATAGTAATTAAATGAAATAAAAACATAACTGATCTTTAATAATCAAGAGTAGTACTTCACGTTATGGAAGGCTAAACCCTTCTAAAAACCCCTGCGCCGGCGGCTCCAAAACCATGTCAAAAACATGCTGCCATTTCTGACCCGTGTCTTCTGCCGGAAAACACCCCCGATAAATTCCCTTTTCTCCACGCGCCACCTTCCCTGTACAACCGCTACATCCTCTTCAAATCTCCGCTCTAAATACTCCTTCGTGACTCCTCCATCTCTCCACCCGCTGCCGCCCAATAGAAGCACCAATTTTCAACCCGGGCCTCAAACCCGGAAATCGCCCAAACCCCCTTACCGCCCTCCGTCGTCCCTGGACCGGACAGCCCCGCCGATTAAGTCCGACCTTCCGTTTGACTTCCGGTTCAGCTACACCGAGAGCAACACAAAAGTCAGGCCCATTGGGTTGAGGGAACCTAAGTATTCGCCTTTTGGGCCAAATCGTCTGGACAGAGTATGGACGGGGTTTTGTGCTCCGGCGGTGGACCCGAAAGTGGGGTCGGCCGGAGTTGAAAGTGAATTGGAGGAGAAGAGGAGAAAGATGAGGGAAAGGGTTCAGGGTGAGCCCTTGACCAATGCTGAAAGGAAGGCTCTTGTTGATAGTTGTCAAAGGCCTAAAACTAAGATGCAGATAAATTTGGGTGCGTTCAATCTCCATTCTTGAAAATTCTATTTTATTCATTCATTGTATTTCTTGGTGTATTTGTTGAAATGTGATCATTTTTGGGGGCATTTCAGTAGCCTTTTTTCATTATCCTCTTCTGTGGAAATTGCAACGTTTGGTGTTTTTTGGAGGATTGAGTGCAATTTGAATTTTGCAGAGTAATTAGCTTTATGTTGTGTGTATGTGAAGAATGGGAACTTTGGTTCAAAAGTTATGAACTTTCGGTGGATAAATGTAATGCCATAAATGTGATTGCATTAGACGAACTTTGAACAATAAAATAGCTGATTTGCAATATGAAAAGGTTACTTAAATTTTTTACCATGTTTTGAGCACAAGAATTGAAGTAATCAGGCTCTCATCTTTGTATTTGAGTGTGCTTTCGTGTTTTTCGTTTGTAGGGAGGGATGGTTTAACACACAACATGCTGGATGTTATTCATAAGCATTGGAAACGGGCAGAGGCTATTAGGATTAAGTGTATGGGAGTGCCTACTGTTGATATGAAAAATATTTGCACTCAGTTGGAGGTATCTTCTTTTTCCATATGACATTTTATCATTTTTGAGTAGCATACTGCCACATGGAAATTGTTTTTGGTGAATTCAATTAATAAATCTAACGATTAATTTTTAACTTTCTTCAAGTTATCTTTTTTTCCCATTTTTACCTATGCAAAGTTATCTTTTGAGTAGTACTCCAATAATTTTAATTTTGATTCTGCACATGTTTCTGTATTTAAAGCATTTAAATGTGTATATCCCCAGGACAAAACATTTGGGAAGATCATCCAAAGGCATGGTGCCCTACTCATACTTTATAGGGGTAGGAATTATAAGCCAAGCAAATGGCCTGTAGTTCCATTAATGTTGTGGAAGCCTCAAGAGCCAGTGTATCCAAAACTTGTGAAAACTACGATTGATGGCTTAAGCGTTGAGGAAACAAAGGAGATGAGAAAAAGAGGTTTATCCGTCCCAGCCTTGACTAAACTCGGTAAAATTTTGAATTCATTTTTTTCTTTCGTAACAGAATTTAAGTATGATCATTTATCACATGTGAATCATTACTGCAGCAAAAAATGGCTATTACAATAGTCTTGTCCCCATGGTTCGGGATGCTTTTCTTTGCGATGAGCTGGTTCGAATAGACTGTAAGGGCCTCCCTAGAAGTGACTACACGAAAATTGGTTGCAAACTAAAGGTAATGCTTTCTTGTTGAATTAATGTTTTAGTGTTTCAAATAGTGGCTCAAACTCATGACCTCACTCCTAGGTAGTGGGACTCTAACCTTATGAGCTAGTCCACGTTGTCAACTGATATTATTATCGGAAACTACGTGCATATCTATCTCGTAACTATGTGCTAAGAATGCTCTTTGATTATGTAGTCCCTAATAAACAGGTATTTCAACTATTTGAAATAAATCAGATTGTCTAAACACGTGTTCCATTGAATGCCGAGTGAGAGGAATTTGCTTATGATAGGATAATTTTTCATCAACTTTCTTCCGTGTTAAACCATGCGCCCTTTGTCATCATTTAATTTAAACTGTCTACGTCGTGAAACTATATTCTTAATTGTACTTACTGCTAGTAACTAAACTAGGTCGTTGCAGGACTTGGTTCCTTGTATCCTCGTCACTTTTGCAAAGGAGCAGATCGTCATATGGAGGGGCAAAAACTATAAGCCCGCAGAAGGTGGTTTCTTCCTCAAAGAGAGGGAATCATTTGACGATCCAAATGATGCAGACGAGAACCATAGCAGAGACAACGAGCAGGGGATAATTGATTTTGATTCCGGCAATTCTGATGATGAGTAATCTATGCAACCATTCGTACGGTCCAAGAACCATGATCATTGAAGCCCGATGATGGGACATCAGGAAACGAACATGTATCAGCGAGGTAGATACGAATACATACATGCTGAACCCTTCTCTGTACGTATTGCAGAACATGCACACAAGTGGAGAGATGCAGATCCAAGAAAACATCGATCCCACGTTGTTTTGAGGTCTCACATGTTTGCTGCAATGATCAGATCACACACATGGTCTACTTAGGTTGGTGAGATTCTAATGAATACCATGTTCCTTGATGTATCTAGTATGTTAGCTTCTTGCAAATATAATATTTATGATGCAGGATTATTTTACATTTTTTTATTAGTAAAAATATTATTTCAGTTTGCACTCCATTATATTATCTTTCAAGTGGCCATGCTACTGTTTGCTTTTGCAGCCTCTAAAAGAAACTTCACTTTTTATTCAATAAAAAGTGACTCATTAAATTCTTTTTAGGTTGATTCTAAAGAAACAATTCTAGATCAACTTACAAACTACTGCCTTCGGTCTCAATTTTTTTCTTATTTGAAACGTTTCGACTCTTCTCTACACTCTTAGGATGTGCTTGGTTGAAAATTATACAATGACAATAAGAATAGAAATAATTATAGAGCAATTGTGATGGAAATAAAAAATGATAAACTATTTTTCCTCTTTAATTTGGTAATCAACATTTATTTTGATCAATCACTTCACCTTCTACAAAAGCATTTTTTTTGTTTTTTTTTAAAATTAGAATATATTATTAATAATATAATTATCACGAAAATAACATTTTTTTCAATATATATTTTTATTTTTATTACTATTGAAGAGTAAGAAGCAAATGTCATTTAAAAAAATTATTATTTATTTTACACTGAAAAATTGTACACACTAGTTGAGATGGAGAGAGTATTATTATTATTATTATTATTATTATTATTATTATTATTATTATTAT
>JAPKLY010000022.1:33022-90974 GCA_026898435.1 Prunella vulgaris | reverse complement strand
ATTATTATTATTATTATTATTATTATTATTATTATTATTATTATTATCATTATTTTATTATCTTTATAATTAATATTTTGTTGCATATGGGCCACAAAAGAGCAATCAGGAGGAATTCCAGGAAGTGCTTATCTGGTAGTCCATCAATTTTTTATTTGTTTTTTGGGAGTGTAATCATGCAAGCAAGAATAACATGGTCTCACCTTTTGTGGGTCTTTGATTTATTTAAGTGAGAAAAGCATCAAGTTATTTTTTAATTCTTTTGGGGGGACTACTAATTAATTAGTGATCCCAAGGGCGATGATCTTTTAGGGTTTTTATTTTTATTTTTTTCGTTACTAGAATTTATTTATTAGTGGATGTTTGATCGAAGATATTTTACAATCTACTTTTAACAATTCATGAATGAGATATTTGAATTTGAATTTATATTATTATTATATACAATTGTTATCATTGTTATTCATATATATATATATATATATATTTTTAAAGTATATTTAATTTTTTAATAGTAATAGTGTATATACATAATAGTTATAGTAAATACACATCACCGTAATTAATTGATAAACTAAATTCATTGTGCATTTGAATTCATTAAAGTTTTTGTCCTTGGAGTTTATGTTGTCATTGTCTTTTGTTTTTATACCTTCCAATTGTGTGGACAATAAACCGTATACTTCCTCCGTTCACCTCTGGGATGGCACAACTTTTAAGAAAAAGTAGAGTGTTGTGTAAAGTT
The DNA here is from genome assembly GCA_026898435.1 of Prunella vulgaris. NCBI lineage: Eukaryota > Viridiplantae > Streptophyta > Magnoliopsida > Lamiales > Lamiaceae > Prunella > Prunella vulgaris. The sequence continues at coordinate 90,229 of JAPKLY010000022.1, read as the reverse complement.
ATATTATTAAAATAATGAGATTAGTTGGATTGTGAGGATAAAGTTAAAGTAATAGTTTCCATTTATAGGGTGTGAAAACAATTGTGGGACGGACGAAAAAGGAAAGTGTGAAAACAATTATGGGACGGAGGGAGTACTATATTACTCCTATGATGGGATCGTGTGACAGTGATCTTCAAACACCACACTATTGATAAACAAATAGGTGTAGTTGTATACCATGTAATACTATAATAAAATGTGTGATTAAGAATATGAAGAGGAGTTAGGTAGGGTGTGAATCAATTTTATTGTAATATGAATGTACGATCGTATTTTTTAGCAAAATAATTAATATTTTATTAGTGAAATGGTTACTTACTCTGTTTCACAGCTCGTGCAATATTTTTTTACATCAATATAAATAGTAAATGTTGCATGAATTGAGCGACAGATGGGGTAACATTTTTTTTTTCATAATAACTGATACCATTCAGAATTACTATTTTATAATACAAATAACTAATAATTTCTACTCACTCTGTCTCGTGACTATCTTCACACTTTCAATTTCGATCCGTCCCGATCTTCACAGTTAAAAATAAAATAAAATTGAATATGATATTCATATTATGCACACTTACACTGGCTATAAACATCTTAATTTTATCAACAATTAACTGGAATAGACGTGCATATGAAATTTGATATATAAACAGGTAGGTCGTTTATAAACACGTCGATAGGGGTAAATTTCGTAAATCTTCATTCGAATGAATATGTTACATTATATAGGAATTACAAGCACGATGTAGCACTTGTCTGCTTCATACTAAGTTGTTGGATCGTCATCAGTCTGCTTTTCTATAAGCTGCTGAGCAGTCACCATTCTGCTTCACTATAAGCTGGTGACTCGTTACAACCTTCTTCTGTCTCGTTCTTTCTTCGTACTTGATCAACTCCTTTGGACACGATAATCTGGACTTGAATAATTACTTCCTTAAACACGCACATCACTTATTTTATCAACAATTACCCAATTAGCCTGATGCTTGTTTGAATCACACAATAAATCAATTTTTTTTTAAAATATTTATGTCAAACACAAATACAAAGATAGATAGTAAAATTATTAAATACTTTCAAATTGGTTCACACAAGGCTTTCCACATTAATGTGATTTATTTAAGGCCTAATTGCAAAAAAAAATCATCACTTTTTTGTAAATTGCAATTTAATCTAAAATTTTAAATTTTGGCAAAATAAATCACCACTTTTTAATGTTTTTGCAATTCAAACTTCGGGCAACTTGCCATTTGCCCGAAAGATGGTGTGGACAAGTAAATTCACAATCATCATCCCAATAAACATCCACATCATTAAATATATAAAAATATAAATAAAAATTTTAAAATTATAATATAACAATAAAAAAATACATATAATTTTTTTAAAAAAATTAGTCATATTTTTAAAATTTTAAAATTATTTCTAAAATAAATTAAAATTAGAAAATAATAAATTAAAAGTTATACTAATGTTTAAAAATTCACACATATTTTTTATATTTAAATAAATAAGTATATTATATATATTAACAATATAAAAATAAAAGTATTTTTTTAAATAATAAATGAAATATTTAAAAAAATTAAAATAAAATATTTAAATTTATCAGCAATAACTCTAAATCTAAAAGTTATACATTTTAGAAAAAATGTACACATATATAATCTTAAATTTTTTAATATATTTTAAATTATACACACTTCTTCGTCAAATAATTTTTGCACTTTTTAAAAAATTCTGAGAAATTTAAAAAAGTTTGAAATCTATCCCTAAATATTCTTCACATTTTTTTTAATTTTCTCCTCACAAATTAAAAAAAGTGTGAGAACTATTTCGAGACGGAGAAAGTAATAGTTATGTAATTTTGAATCATGAATTTCGTAAGAGATTTTACAATTTTAAGAAATATTTTTTTTTTATATTTTAAAAAATATAAGAATAATGTATATGAATATATATATATATATATTTATATTTATATAACTTTAAAATTGATTTAAATAAATTATTAATTTTTTATTATAGGTTAATATATTTTTATTTTTTTAGAGAGAATATGTATAATTTTGAATTTATTTTCATATTTTATGATTAATTTTATTAATTAATTTATATTTTTTAAAATTATTTTTAGGTTTAAAATATAATAAAATATTTTCATTTCAAAATTAAAACGAATATTTATTTAGAAGTTTTTATAGTATTTATTTAATTAATTATGTATTTTTAAAAACTTTATTATGTTTAATAATATTTAATGATGTGGATGATTACTAGGATAATAATTATATAATTAATTGTACATATCAACATTCGGGCAAAGGGCAAACTGCCCGTATTTTGAATTGCAAAAAAAAAAATTGATGATTTGTTTTGCCAATATTTAAAAGTTTAGATTAAATGACAAATTTTCAAAAGGTGGTGATTTAATATGCAATTAAGTCTTTATTTAATATTAAATCTCAAACTCAACAAAAATTTATAATGGATCACTTACAAGTTACAAAATGGTCTAAAATAATACTACTACATATTACATATTACATATTACATATTACATATTATTGCTACTTTTTTCAACAATTCTAAAATAGTTCAAAACTACTCGTTTCTGCACTCACTGTACTGATGGGACAATATGCAACTTTTGTTTCCCCCTTCTCGATTGTGCATTTTGCACAATTTTAATTTGCATAGTCAATTTAAAAAAAAAAAATCACAAAATTTTATAAATTCAATATATTTTAAAAAAAATGTTAATTTACACATTTAAAAATCACTTTGTTGTGAATATGACCGGAACTGAATCGAGCTCAAATAAAACTTCAAGTAATCAGAACAATTGAAAATTTGTCGGATGAACACACTCAACAGAAATAATGAAATCAAAAGAATAAAGCAATTTACGTGGTTCGATCAAATTGATCTACGTCCACGAATGGGGTTGTCTCACTTCACTAATCAATGGAATAATGTTTACAGAGTACAAAACTTTCTCACTCTAATCTCTCTCTAAGTATCGAGTGAATTACACAGTATTATATAAATCCTGGAATGAATACATATTTATAGATCAGACCTTTAACCGCCTTTGAGCTCTTAACCAATCAACGAGATTCGTATGGTTATAACCGCCTTGAATAACTGTTTCGGCGTCCAATGAGAATGCTACGCCAGCTGCCCAAATAACCGACTTTATCACTCTGGTGAAGTCGCCTTTACCATGCTCTGTTTTATAACTGTCAGCTCAGGATACGCCTTCATGCTGAGTGACTCAGGGAGTAGGTGATTTTCAGCTCAGGATGATCTCTCAGGATTCGCCTTCAGTTCTACTGAGTCTTCAGTGTCTTCACTGATCTGACCACTCAGGATAGAAATCAGTCTGAGTGTCAGGATCAGAACACTCCTGACTCAAGATCAAGTCTTCGCTCAGGCTCAGGATTCTTTCCTCAGGAATATTCCTTCGGATACAATACTCAGGTTCAGGATTCCTAACTAATCTTCAGTACTCAAACTCAGCTTATCTTTACACTTAACAATTCTCCACCTTAAAGTAAGTGAGTTTCCCCCATTCCACACTCCACCTCAGGACCTAAATCATGGTACATCCCATGACCGCAGTTTGATCAGCTCCAAGCAATATCTGAATTTGGAAATAGGTAAGACCTTAGTCAGCATATCCGCAGCATTGTCCTCAGTAGAAACCTTCTGCACTGAAATCACTTTCTTTTCCACCACATCTCTCACAAAATGAAGCCTTACATCAATATGTTTGGATCTTTCATGAAAGACCTGATGCTTAACCAAATGAATTGTGCTCTGATTGTCACATTGAACTGCAACTTCCTTTTGTCCGATTCCAAATTCTTTAATCATACCCTTGAGCCACATTGCTTCCATCACTGCTTCAGTCATCGCAATATATTCAGCCTCAGTAGTTGAGAGTACCATTACTGACTGGAGTACTGCTCTCCAGCTGATTGCTGTACCATATAATGTGAACACATATCCTGATAAGGATTTCCTCGTATCAATACTTCCAGCATAATCTGAGTCCACATATCCCTGAAGCGGTTGAGTGCTATCCTTAGTCTTCTCGAAGAGTAACCCCAGATTTTCAGTTCCCTTTAAGTATCTCATTATCCACTTAAAAGCCTCCCAGTGTGTCTTTCCCGGATTTGCCATAAATCTACTGACCACACTGACTGAATGTGCTAAATTTGGCCTGCTGCACACCATAGCATACATTATGCTACCTATCCCTTTTGAGTAAGGAATTTTACTCATTTGTGCATTCTCTTCTTCTGACTTCGGACACTAACCTGATGTCAGTTTGAACTGTTGACCAAGGGGTGTAGATACAACTCTGGCTTCATGCATGTTAAACCTCCTGAGTATTTTCATGATGTAATCTTTCTGAGTTAAGAACAACCTCTCTTTGTTCTTATCTCTAATAATTTCCATGCCCAGTATCCTCTTAGCCATACCCAGATCCTTCATGTCAAATGTGCTACTGAGCTTTGCCTTTAGCCTCTGAATTCTTTCAGGGCTCTTGCTTGCAACCAACATGTCATACACATAGAGCAGCAGATATGTGAGTACTTTCTTTCCTTGTTTTTCAAGATAGACACAACTATCATACATGCATCTAGTAAAGCCTATGGAGATCATAAAACTATCGAACTTCTTGTACCATTGCCTCGGACTTTGCTTCAGTCCATACAATGATTTCTTCAATAGACACACCTTATCCTGATTCCCAGGTAGAATAAAACCTTCAGGTTGTTGCATGTGTATAGTTTCTTCCAGGTCTCCGTGTAGAAAGGCTATCTTGACATCTAACTGTTGAAGCTCCAAGTCCTCCTGAGCTACCTTTGACAATAGGATTCTGATTGAACAGTGTTTCACCAATGGTGAGAATACCTCATTGAAGTCTACCCCCCTCTCTCTGAGTGAAGCCTCTGGCAACAAGCTTAGCCTTATATCTCAGCTTCTCTCTTCCTTCTGACCCCATTTCAGATTTCTTCTTGAAGATCCACTTGGAATTGACTACCTTCTGTCCCTGAACCTTGTTCACAAGTGTCCAAGTGTTATTCTTCTCTAATGACTGAAGTTCCTCATTCATTGCCAATATCCATCTCTCCTTGTCTTTGCCTGACACAGCTTCAACATAATTTTGTGGTTCCTGATGCTCCACCTCTTCAGCAGTTATCAGGGCATAGGACACCATGTCAGCTTGACCAAATCTAGTTGGTGGATGTATGCTTCTCCTGTGTCTGTCTCTTGCTAGACTATAATTCCTGAGATCTTGGCTTTCAGTATCACTATCCTCTGACTCCTCCTGAGTCCTCCCTGAGCTTTCACCTAACTCAGTGCCTGCTTGTCCTGAGTTCTTGTCAGGATTCTCCTCCTCAACCTGAACTCCGTCTTCTGAAATAATACCATCCGAGTCCTGAGAGCTTATGACCTGATTGTATCCCATGACTCTCTCATTGAAAGTCACATCTCTACTGACAATACACCTTTTGTGACCAGGTTCCAGGCACCATAACCTGTATCATTTTATTCCCTTGGGATAACCAATAAAGATACATCTCAGTGCTCTAGGTTCCAGCTTGTCCTGCCTGATATGGGCAAAAGCTGAGCATCCAAAGACCTTCAGGTTAGTGTAATCCGAGATCCTTCCATACCACACCTCATCAGATGTCCTGAACTCAATAGCTGAGGATGGTGACTTGTTAATGAGAAAATAAGTTGTACTGACTGCCTCCCTCCAAAACACCTTGGGTAGTTTTGCATCTGACAACATACTCCTGACCTTTTCCAGGATTGTCCTATTCATCCTCTCAGCCAAGCCATTTTGCTGAGAATTTGCAGGAACTTTCCTGTGTCTAGTGATCCCCATTTCCTTGCAGAAATTGTTGAACTCCTCTGATACATACTCCAATCCATTATCAGTCCTGAGATGTTTAATGGATCTTCCTCTTTTATTTTCTTGTTCACTGACCCAATTCCTGAATCTTGCCAAGGCCTCACTCTTCTGCTTCAGTATGAACACCCATACTTTCCTGCTGAAGTCATCAATGATTGTCATGAAGTATCTTCCCCCTTCATGAGTCTCCACCTTAGTTGGTCCCCAGATATCAGAATGAACATAATCCAGAGGTGCATCAGTAGTCTTCTTACCTTTAGGGAATGAGATTTTCTTGGATTTGCCCAGGACACAATGGTCACAAAAATCCAATTTCATCATCTTTCCTTCCTCAAATGTCTTCTGCTTTGAAAGTTCTTGGAGCCCCCTTTCTCCAATATGGCCCAACCTTTTATGTCATATCATTGCCTCAGTGCTGTCCATAACATAGTTTGCTGGCCCTGAAGAAGTGCTTCCAATCATGATATACGACCCATTGACTTTCTTGCCTTTCATGTATACCTTCTTGTTTTTGGTTATCAGAATATAACCATCCCCAATGTTAAACTCGTAACCCAGATGATTAAGTGAACCCAGGGAGATCAGATTTCTCTTCAGTTCTAGCACCAGCCTCACATTTGAGAGTATCTTATCTACTCCATCATGCAGCTTCAACCTGACAGAACCACTCCCCTTCACCTTACATGTTTGATTATTGCCCAGCACAACTGAGCCTCCATCAAACCTCCTCAACTCCCTGAACAATGATTCATCAGTGCACATATGGAATGAACATCCAGAATCTAGTACCCATTCATCATTCAGTTTCAGGTTAGTAACCGTTAACACCTCAGCACTATCATACCCACCTTCAGCAGCAACAGTTATATCAGTCTTTTGTTCTTCTCCCTGATTCCTATTTCTGTCAGGGCAGTTCTTCTTGAGATGACCAGTTTTGTGACAAGCAAAACATTTCCTCTTCTCAACAAAAATCACCAGATTTTGGCCCCTTTGTGTTCTTCTTCTTCTTGTTCTGAAACTCTTTCTTGCCCTTCTTAAACCTGACATTTAGGCCCTCAGCCTGAACTGAACTTTTCCTCTCAGCTTGTAGCTGAAGGGACTTGGTTTTCAGGGCACCCAGAATATCATCAAAGGACAATTGGTCCTGTCTCCCAAATAGCAAAATATCCTTGAAATTTTCAAAGGATTTAGGCAAAGAATTCAGGAGCATCAAAGCCTTATCACCATCATCAATTTCCACTCCCAGGTTCTCAAGATCATCAGCAGTCTTGTTGAATTCCTCAAGTTGTTCAATCAACTCTTTTTCTTCATTCATCCTGAATGACATCAATTTTTGCTTCATGAACAACTTGTTGGTGACAGACTTGGTCTGATACACCTTCTCCAGCTTACTCCAAACCTCAATGACAGTCTTCTCCTTGCACACCTCCCTCAGAGGTTTATCCCCCAGACACAAGATGATTGTGCTATGAGCCTTTTCCAATATTTCTTGTTTCTTGCCTGGATTTTCTGACGAAGAAGATGGCCATTGATCTTCAGGCTTCAGAGCATTGGCCAGCCCATGATGAGTCAGGAGAGTCTTCATCTTGATCTTCCACAAACTAAAATCGTTTCCTCTAGTGAATTTCTCAAATTCCAGCTTGGTAGATGCCATGATTGATGATTTTACCTGTCGATTCTTCCTTCCTTCCCACAGACGGCGCCAATTGTTGTGAATATGACCAGAACTGAATCAAACTCAAATAAGACTTCAAGTAATCAGAACAATTGGAAATTTGCCGGATGAACACACTCAACAGAAATAATGAAATCAAAAGAACAAAGCAATTTACATGGTTCGATCAAATTGATCTACGTCCACGGATGGGGTTGGCTCACTTCACTAATCAATGGAATAATGTTTGCAGAGTACAAAGCTTTCTCACTCTAATCTCTCTCTAAGTATTGAGTGAATTACACAGTATTATATAAATCCTGGAATAAATATGTATTTATAGATCAGACCCTTAACCGCCTTTGAGCTCTTAACCAATCAACGAGATTCGTATGGTTATAACCACCTTGAATAATTGTTCCGGCGTCCAATGAGAATGCTCCGCCATCTGCCCAAATAACCAATTTTATCAATCTGGTGAAGTCGCCTTTGCCATGCTCTGTTTTATAGCTGTCAGCTCAGGATACGCCTTCATGCTGAGTGACTCAGGGAGTAGGTGATTTTCAGCTCAGGATGATCTCTCAGGATTCGCCTTCAGTTCTACTGAGTCTTCAGTGTCTTCACTGATCTGACCACTCAGGATAGAAATCAGTCTGAGTGTCAGGATCAGAACACTCCTGACTCAAGATCAAGTCTTCGCTCAATCTCAGGATACTTTCCTCAGGAATATTCCTCCGGATCCAATACTCAGGATCAGGATTCCTGACTAATCTTCAGTACTCAAACTCAGCTTATCTTTACGCTTAACACACTTAAATAAAAATAAAAATTGTAGTCTTCATCTTCAAATTTGCAGTCTTCATCAAATCCATGTGCATGTAACTTGTGCCATCATCAATAATTAACTTGAGCCAACAATAGTTCCCGTAAACCTGAAAAATTATAATTAAGTATACATTCATAATTATTTAAGTGACAACTGTGAGAAAAACAAAAAACTAACATTCTTTTAGGAGAATCTTCTCCTTTGAATCTCATTTTAAAATTCATACCTAATGAAAGGTACTAAAAAAATTAGAACATTACACATAGATATTTTCACTCAAAAAACACACAGACAGAAAACTCAGAAAAAAATAGAAATTCTCATAATAGAAAAAGAAATTGTTCAATGAAACCGTCAAATGCACTTTTTTGTTCAAAGCATATTAGAAATTCTCAATATAGGAAAAAAAAAATTAAAAGAATATGCATCAAACACCACTAGAAATAGATACACTACTTTGAATTTCTTTCTTCAACCTAAATCAGCAACAAACAAGTCGTTGTTGAAGCCACTGTTGGATATATTTTATTTTAATTAAATATTGAATAATTTAATTGGTATTGTTTCACCAGGAAAATGAAGATATTAAAATTAATTTCTCGAAAATTAATTGATATGAGTGCGTTCTAATCATAGAGTAGATAAATTTAATGTATCAATACTCACAAAATCAATTAATGGTGAATGAGAAATTGAGTCAACAAATCAATTGTTCCCATATTGAAAAATGAGAAGACTAATATACATAATATTAGTAAGAAGTCAATGAAACTAATCAAATTATAGTTGATTGATTGGCAATCAAAACTATCACACGCGTATGCACGGGGTTGAGCCATGCATGTGGACTTGGATCTTGGCAATTGGACTTTGGGTGTACTTGGGCCTTGGGCCTGGTGTCCATCTAATTTGTTAGAACACAAAAGTTTTGTGAGTTCAACCCAATTAATTCGGTTATGTGTCAGACTCATACTTGTACATATTCGATGAATCTGAAGCTGACGTTATGCTGACTCAACAATGGTCAAGTTCAATTAATCTAAAGCTGACTCAACTCTGACTCTTTTGTATCAACACAAAAACGTGGGATATTCTAAATTTGACAGGTCAACAAATTAATTGATTGCAATCAATCTCTGACGATTGATTAACACAAATATGACCGCCAGTATTAATTGCGGACACATCTTTTCTCCATTTATGAGTGGAGATTCACCAATAAATAGGTGTCCTCGTTCATTTCAGAACACACACACTCTCGTCTCTATTTCTCTCTCTCGTCCACTTCTGCATATAGTGTTTAAGTTGACGGTCCAATTCTAACATCCTTTTGTTCGCCGAAACTTTAGGTTCTGCGGTACTGCACACTTGAAGGCTTGCATTGTTTTACCTTTGGGAACGTAATTCCATAAAAAGAGCACTATCGGGGAATATTCATTTTGCGGGAAGAGGACTCCTCGATTCGACGCTTGTTTGTTTTATTATTGTAATTTTATTTAATTTTTTGTGTATATTTTATTCCCCCGATGTACCCCTTTAATTTTTCAGTTTGTATTATCTTTTTCGACAAATATTTTCTTTACCAACAACCACGACTCGTCGTCCCATGTTTTTCGGAGAAGACCTGCAAAAACACATAATCAAGAAAATTAAATCATGGAAAAATGGGGGAAAAGAGCTTAACCTCGTGAACAACATAGATCGCCCACCTCGACTTTAGATCTGTCGATCTCTGCTGTCGCCTTTTACCATTGAACTCCGTTGTTAATCTTTGATGTCACATTTTATACTCGATCTCCTCCTTTGAGTAAGGAAGCTCACCTCAGCGAGCTCCGCTTGCTCTCCAAAAACGACGCTAGAAAGCCGCCCTTTGATGGTCGAAGCCAACGAGTGTTGTTAATCGTGCAATTCCTCTACTCCTCAGACATCCTCGACGTGCTTCCCACACCCCCACGCCACCAATATCGTCGCACGACGTTCCCCCTTCGTGAGGCAGTGGTGGTTGTTTTCCCTTCGTGCGGCGATAAAAATCCTAGAATTTGAAAACTCATTTAGAGAGAGAGATATCTGACCCATTTCAGAGTTGACGCCCACTCTTCTGACTAGTTTGTAATTATCTCAAATTAATTTATAAATTTGAAAAAAAAAGAACTAAATTGTAATAATAATATTATTGTTAGACTAAAATATAATAAATCCAATTTTAATTACCATATAAAAATTATTATATCAAAAAAGAAAACAAAAGTATATCTACATGATGTAAGGACTAAGGATAAGCTGGCTGTCTAAATTTATTTAAGACGGTGTATGCATATAGCATCCGCATTAATAGGAAATGCTGGGCTAACAGCATTCGGACAGCAGATGCGCACGTTGAACACTTTAGCACCGCCAAACCTTGGCCTTCTTATTACACATGATGTCAACGTTGAATATAGTCACACGTATTATTGTTACAACATATATGTAGGCCAAACAGATTGAATTCTATTGACACACGTATTAGTGTATATTGATATTGCCCTAAATAAAATTTGAATATGTGGGTGTAATATTAAAGAATAATAAAATTAAAAAAGATATATATTTTATTTATTTTTATGAGTATAATTTTTTTTTTTTCATGTGTGTGAAAGTAGAGATATAATACAAGTATAAAAGTAAAGATGGGGCAGATAGTAATATTTGTTAGTGATAGTAATAAAAATATTTCACACTAATAAAATAATTTGTATTCTCTAAAATTAATATTTTTTTAATAAAAATAGTTAATATTTTGTTGTGAAATTCAATCAACCTCAACAAGACTTCTAGTCAGAACCTTGAAGAACTCCGATGAACACAAGTAACAGAAATCAAGGAACAGAGGATTTACGTGATTCGATCAATTGATCTGCGTCCTCGGATGGGGTTGCTCACTTTCACTAATTAATGGAGAATAATGTTTACAAAATAAAACTTTCTCAGAGTATCACTCAATATGTGTGTGTTATTCTGTGTATCATGAGTGTCTCTCAATCTCTTGTTTGAATACATATTTATTGACCTATCCCTTAACCGCCTTTAAGCTCATAACCAATCAACGAATTCGTATGGTTATAACCGCCAAAAATAACTGTTCCGACGTCCAATAGAATTACTCCGCCAGCTGTCCAAATAACCGACTTTATTGTTGAAATAGCCTTTGTCATACTCTGTTTTGCTCATAACTGTTGGCTCAGGATATGACTTCAGGATGAGTGACTCAGGAAGTAGGTGATTTCAACTCAAGATGATAATCTCCGGATTGCGCCTTCAGGTTACTGATTCTTCAGGAGACAAGTGCCTTCAGGATCTGAACACTCAGAATGAGAGTCAGGATCAATGCACTCAAATTCAGTATCAATTTCTTTCAGGTTCAGGATCTCTCCCCCGAATCCAAACTTCAGGATCAGAATTCCTGATTAGTCTTCAGGGTTCAAACTTAGCTTTCTTTTACACTTAACATATTTTTTTAATAAAATAATTCATACTTTTTAAAATAACTCATGCATGAACTATTTTCAATCTATATTTTTTCATTATACATTATTTTATTCATGTAATGAATTTCAACATTACTACCAAGTTATTAATTCACTTTGTACGACAATATTAGCCTTCATGATCGTGGTAAAGTATACAATTATATGAACTGATTCAGAAAATCAGTATTTGATACGTAATTTAAATTTGTTTGTATACAATTGGTTGTATTTAAAACTTAATCAAGCGCCATAAATAAGTAATTTACTCAAAAATAATATCTAATACAGAAAAGCTTATTTATACACGCAATTAGGTAATAGTGCCCATATTCTAATGGATAGGCCAAAGCAGAAAAAAAAAAAAAAAAAGGTTGAATAAACATCTATTTATTTATTATTGAATGACTTAATCGGGACAAATCTATATAAATTTATTGCTTTTAAAGAAGTAGATCAGATGTTATAATCAAATACAAATTTATGATTTTATTTACATATCCCAACACAATTTTCGTACCATTTCTCTATTTCAATTAAATTCAATAACAATCACACCCTTATTTTCTTTGAATTTATATGTAATAAATATAATATATACGGATTTTACCAACCTTGTTTTAGATAATATTTCGTAAGATTGTGATGTGTATACCAAAAAATGCCTAATCGAGTTGTACATATTATAAATTGGTGTTGCTTAAAAAATTTGGAGTTTTCTAAAGATAAAATGATAAATAAAAAATTTATAATTTCAAGATATAAATGTTATAAATAATAGTAATTTTTAATCATTTAATCATTTGTAAAAATGATAAATAAATAATAGTAATTTTTAATCATTTAAACCATTTTTGTAAAAAAAAAAAATATCAAATCAAGGGAGTCAAAGTGAAATAGGTGAGAAATAATTATTATAATATTAGTTTGTAATTTGCTTTGTTACTTTATATACTTACTTAAGAAAAAAAAAAAAGCAGAAAACAGTATTTCATCAGTCTACTAAATTTATGTATTATTTTTTTTCGTCAATTCACAGAAAATATGCACTTTTCTTTTATAAAAATTGTCACTTTTACAACAAATTACTTATAAATGGACCTCACAATACTTTTACCTTGTCTATTTTTTACTTTTTAAGAAATTTGCGAGCTCGATTTGAGACATCATATTGTTGTGGGATAAATAATTCGAAAAATATTAAGGTGCACGGGCCATGCCCCATGGAATACGAGCTGACCCACTCTACTCAAACAGAGGTCCCTGTGAGTTCGAAGAGATGGAATACCATTCGCAAGGTCATTAGTTGTTCAGGAGAAAAGCAAGCTAGGGACTGAACAATCTATGTTTACTCAGAACAAACGTTTGAGCTGTTCGGAGTAAAAAAAAAAAATCACCAAAGAATTGAGCCTAGGTCTACATTTCGAGCACTAGGATCGAGATCGAGTAAGTATTTTGTTGGGAATAATTAAATGAATCGCAAAAGGCCCTACCTCTTTGGTGTAAGGATCAATGACCTCGAGCCAAGAGAGGAGTATTTGTTCTACCAAATTAGGTGAGAAGTCCACCTAATTCGAGAGAGATACAACTATAGACTGGGTGGCCAAACCCAGTTCGCAGGCTTTTCTAGCGAACAAATAATCCGCATCCAAGGCACGGTTACATTCATAGTCACAATTAGGGGTGAGCATGGCTCGGTTCGGTTACCGAACCGAACCGAATAGTCAAAACCGAACTATCCGAATTAATCATTATAAGGAACCGAAACCGAACCATATTTATTAAAATTCGAAAAACCGAAACCGAAAATTTTGGTTCGGTTTCGGTTTTATACCGAAATAACCAAAATATTTGTAAAAAATATACTCCCTCCGTCTTTCTATAAGTTGCTCATGTTGCCACTTTCGTCCGTCTTTCTATAAGTTGCTCATTGCTTTTTTACCTTTTTTGGAAACTACTATTCACTTCTTTATTATTATTTTCAATACTTTTTACACTATTTTCATTACTTTTTTACTTTTCTCCATCACATCACTCATATTTTTTCACTTTTTCTATCACATCACTTATACTTTTTCACTTTTTCCATCATATCACTTGTACTTTTTCACTTTTACCTTAATTCGTGTGCCCAAAAGCAACTAGCAACTTATAGAAATACGGAGGGAGTAATATTTAATGTTATACATATATATATATATTATGATTTGAAATGATAGATTTGATTATTAGAATTAAAAATTAAGATTTAAAAATATATAATATTATATATATATATGTGTATATCAATATATATAGTCATATATATACGTATGTATAGTATATAAAAATTAAATATTATATGTAATATATATAAGTATATATAGTAATATGAATATAATTATATTTCGGTTCGGTTTTCGGTTATACGGTTTTTTTACCTTAAAAACCGAAACCAAAAACCAAAATCTTGAATATTTAAAACCAAAATCGAACCGAATACCAAATCAACCGAACTAAAATTTTATTTCAGTTCGATTTGGTTCGATTTTTCGGTTTTAACCAAATAGTGATCACCCCTAGTCACAATCCCATTATTTAATACCTAGGTCTTAGGGACTAGAATAGTTACATTCCTTGTACAATAATACAATTTATTTAGCTCATCAATTACTTTAAAATCTAAATTTGCATATAGACTTGACAATTTCTTGTGTCTGCCTAGTATTATTCACATCTTCTTTGGGTATGATTGATTTAAAAGATAAAATATGTACATTTTTCACGAATAGATAATTTTATCTTTTAAACCAAACATATAATTGATTATAACTCTAAAAACTTCTGAAGAGCATTTACTCCCCCAATTATTATTAGTCATATTTAATTGGTTATTATTGCAATCACTCATGAGATTAAACCTGTATTTAGTTGTCATAATTTTACAAATTCGTAAAAATGTTTTAATTTTGTTAATTCCATAAAGGAAAAATGACACGTGAGCACCAAAACAATAAAGGAAAGTTTCCTCTCTCTAACTTTTCCCTCCTTTTCTGTTTGACTAGAAAATAATTAGCAATTTTTTCCATATTTACTCAAAAATAATCGTATCAAAATCGATCCCAGAGTCACAGAGAGAAACCCAAATAAACCGCCCTGCTGTCTGTATCTCTTCCCCTTCCTTCCTCAGCAGCAATGGCGGCAAAAGACCACTCTCTCTCTACTCCCCTCCTTTCCTCCGAGCACCATCACCAACCTCACGTCATCCTCACTGTCCACGACCAACCTGACCCACCCCAATCCACCTCTTTATCCGCCCAGGAACTTAACTCGCCATTCCAATCGGCCGATGGAAATCATCACAATCCGTTCGCGTTTATTGGGGCACATGATGGCTTCGAGGTTCCCAGATCCAGCACAATCGACCCGTTCCGTAATCACACGCCGAAAATCGAGGGTTTGTACGAGTGGTTGAAGATTTTAATCTGCTTGCCTATTGCTGCAGTCCGGCTCGTGCTATTCGGACTGTGTTTGTCAATCGGGTACTTGGTGACCCGTTTGGCGTTGGCGGGGTGGAAGGATAAGCAGAACCCAATGCCCAAGTGGCGGTGTCGGCTCATGTGGGTTACCCGTCTTTGTGGTCGAGGGATTCTTTTCTCGTTCGGGTACGCATACTTCATTCTTATGTCTTATTGTCCTTGTATCAAGTTAAAAGTATTGAAGTAGATGCCTGTGCTGTTAGTGGTACGCTGTATGTGATGATATGTTCTGGAGATTTACTAGGCAGATTTCACACTTTTTTTTTTTTCAGTGCTTCTATGTAAACGATCGTACTCATGACAAGCTCGATATTATCTGTATGGCAGAAGTATGACTTATTTGTTAAATATTCAAATATGCGATCTTCCATAAATTTTTTTTTTTATTTACTTCTCTTTTTTATTTTGATTCCTTCAGTATTGTTGTTTGGAATGAAGAAATGTTTTATATCTGGTCTGAAGATTGTATCAGTTTATCTGCATTTTAATTTAACGTAATTTTTTTTTTCCTATAATAGAAAAATATTCCAATTTCACAAGTTACCAATATTTTGGATAAAGATGGCTATACGATTTGTCTCCTAGATTCTAGGTAGGACAAACAGTAATTTGTCATTGGTCAGCTCAGTAATTTCATCACTAAATGGTCATTAGATACTGTAGAATGGTCAGGACCTCCAAACAAACATAGTGCGTGGCCTAAATATGTGTTTTTGACATGAATCCTTATTACATACATTTTTCATATACCGATAAAAAAAAAAAAAACATTTTTCATATGTCAAGAGTAGCAAAACGTTATACCTATGTTTGAGAAGTCCCTACAGAATAATCTTACACTCAGTTCATAACGTAGTGAGTTGCAAAGTCAAATTATTCTCCTACTTGTTGATGCTATTTTTATCTTCTTTACATTGTTGTTGATTCAGAACCTCACTATTGTTTCATTTGCAATTTCTATGCAGCTACCATTGGATAAAAAGGAAAGGGAAACCTGCTCCGAGGGAGATTGCTCCTATAATTGTCTCTAACCATGTATCATATATTGAACCCATTTTCTTTTTCTATGACTTATTTCCCACCATAGTGTCTTCTGAGTCGCATGATTCCATGCCTCTTGTTGGAACTATCATCAGGGCAATGCAGGTATTATTAGAATCCAAGTTGAAGACGTGTGCAGTGATCTTTTGCTGCCTGAGTTCATATATTTATTGCATTGCAATTATGGCTTATGAAATCATAGCCCACAGATATATATTTTCACCATGATGTATTTTCCCTCTCTGTAGGTTATTTATGTTGATAGATTCTCAAGGTCATCAAGGAAGCATGCTGTAAATGAAATAAAGGTAGGAAAAAATTATATTCGCTGTCATACTTTAGTTTGAGATGAGAAAAAGAAATGGATTGTATGGTTTAACCTTCTATTCATGCTGGATGGAACAAATGTAATTACTTTTAAAAATTATATATAGAAGCTATTTGATACAGAAATGTCTTTACAAGGATCTGAAAACAGAGAAAAGCTTCTGGCAATCAGTTTCCTCGTTTGCTTTTATTTCCTGAGGGGACAACAAGCAATGGAAGAGTTGTTATTTCGTTTCAACTAGGCGCATTCATTCCTGGTTATCCTGTTCAACCAGTCGTCGTTCGTTATCCTTATGTACACTTTGACCAGTCTTGGTATTTAACATCTTTGAACTTTCCCACCGTTTTTTCTGGATGTGCCTTCCAGTGTCTTTTATGAATTTTACTTAATAGATTGTAATGTCTTGTTCAGGGGGAATATTTCTGTTGCAAAGCTGATGTTTAGAATGTTTACACAGTTCCATAATTTTATGGAGGTAATGTTCAATATTGTTTTCTAGTTTTTTTCCTATCTATATAAAGGTATCTCTTAAACTGTTATTTTGCTGCTGACAAGCCTAGGAGGCTAGGACAGCTCCAAAGACCATCATATCCTTGGTATACTCATATACTGCAGTAAATGGACAGTCACAAAGGCTGCATGTATTAATATGTGCTGGGTGTATAACTGATTGGTGAATATAGCTGACAGCTATATCTCATAGTTATATAGTAATATCTTGAGATGCTGTACTGTATCTTACGAATAGGGTAATTTTTCGCATGAAATAGAAAGGAAATGTTTCTAACTATATAAATGATATAAAAAGCTAAAAATTTAATGCTGTAATGAATGAGAAGAGCTGTTGTGTTTGCAGTATTGTTTGATCCCGTACAATATGTTTCTGTAATATCCTGCTAAAATTATATTTTAACACCTTATGCTGTATTGACCTGACACAGTCAATTTTATCTTTGTTACAATTCACAGGTTGAGTATCTTCCTCTGGTGTATCCTAATGAAAATCGGAAGGAAAATGCAAGCCATTTTGCACAGAGAGTGAGCCATTGTTAATTTAATGTTTATATGCTACTTTCATCTATGTTATGCGGCAATAACAAGTTCTCAATTTTCTCCCAGTTTATAGTCACAATGGAGCACGTTTCTGGTTCCTTTGGTATCAGCTTTCCTTTATACTATAACATTAGATGAAATTGGCAACTTAAAAATGGAAATATAGAGGATAGGATGGATGATCTTTCTTTTAAGCCTTTCGATTCTATTTGAATCACCATTAGCCTGCAAAGACAATAACAGTGCAAGCTTTCTACCTCATCTTTTTTATATGTAAATGAAAAAGTGCATTCCATATCTATCCTGCTTTGGAATTAAATTTCATCTGCTTAAGTCATTTTTTTGGCTCAATGCAGACTGCCCATGCCATTGCAAGCTCTCTAAATGTGGCACAGACATCACACTCATATGCAGACTTTATGCTTCTTGCTAAGGCATCCAAATCAAAGCAGGTCCGAAGTTAGTTTCCTTAGTTGCCAGTGGAATCTGTTGAATTGCTAGGACAGCAAAAGCCCTGTGTACCTATAGTACCTTTATTTCTTCCTTATTGTCACCTTATTTATTGGATAATTTTGAAGAATGAAAAGTAGCATAGGTGTCATCCCCATAGCTGGTCATTGTTCTTGTTTTCAGAACAGTTGTGGCTATTCCAAATGTTGACCATTTTCTTCCATAGGAAAATAATTGTTTCAGAATGTTTAGAATCTCAAAGCCATTGTGTCTTGAACTTTTTATGCCAGCTACATATATGTTACTTGGGTTTCTACTCCTTTCAAAAGATGTAATGACAATTTTATATGTCCATAACACAATCATGCTATGCTTACCCTTTTTCTTTTTCTTTGTTTTACATGACATGCTTTAAATCTTCCATGCATTGACCTGCTCCAAGTCTGTGATACAGCGGCGAACAATCTACCTTAAATATTCCGTGCATTGCATGAGATTGTGGAAGTTTGATTAGATAGCTTAAGTTATTTACGACAGGAATATGTGGAAGCTTGCACTTTTGTTGGATTTGGTTTAGGATTTCTGCTTTTGTCCTGTTTGAGTATGTTATTCTGGTCTTCCTTTTTTAATTTCGTGCCTATGGTTTTATGAAATCCCGTTTTTGCAAGAAAAAAATTTATTCATTCAATTGTCATAGTAGTGGAGGCCCTGTGGTTATATTAGTTTTTGTTCATAAACCTTGTTTCTTCTGTATTGTCTTTAATAAGTGTAGTCTTGACAAACACTGTTTACTGTTATTCTCCGATTTATGTGATTTTTCTGAAGTCTTGCACATGCTATTTGAGCATATTGAAACTGTTCCTACAGGAAGTATTTCAGAAGGTGCTATGTATATGATGCACTCATCTGCCTGTGTTTGGGATAATAAATGTTCACTGATTTCGTATTCATATTTCTTTTTATCAGGATAATTCGTCGCTGTACATGGTAGAAATGGCCTGGATACAATCTGTAAGTTTTTTTTCTTCACTAGAGTTTTTAGCAGAATTTTGTATTTAGGTTAACATGTCTTTCCCTTCTGTTCGTATGCTGTTTATGGATTTAATCATGGAGGTATTGATGCTTGGTGATTATTTATTATTTTCCATAGTTTGTTATAGAGCCTTCATAATTGTAATTCTCTTGCTGTAGTAATAATTGGGAGTTTTAGTTCTAGTGAGTGACTTTGCATGAAGGACTAACCTAGCCTCACTCTTTTCCGTTTCACCTAAAAATATAATAGCATGTCACAGTAAACTTTATATTTTTCTAAAATCACCTTCAACAAGAAGAATAAATACTGATGTTTCCCATTTACTTTGATTGGGAAGCATCTTGACAATATCTAGTGTTTTACTTGATTCCTGATTTTTGCCCTTAGGCTTTCTGTTTCAATTCTTCAAGTGTGTAAGAACTCTTGCTAAATGTGCAGTGGTTGACCAAACTGTGCAATTCCATTAACCTCTAGAAGTAGCTAAAAATGATATATTGACAGTTCAACTACAAGGTGGATTAGATACACCTCAAAGTCCTGCTTAATACTTAATGCTGAGGGCTTCATGATTGATTTTTGGGTTTCAGTCACTGCATCTGACGGCTTTGGAAGCTCTAGACTTTTTGGATGTCTTTCTATCAATGAATCCAGATCCCAGGTATTCTAAGTGCTGTTAATTGCTTTCCTAGTGTTTCATGTTACATGTCCAATTGCATTTTCATACTGGGGAACCAGTTGAAATTCTTTCTGCATGTTAGCTACCTACACTTATTTATACTTGCTTAAATAAGCGTTTAAATCTTTGTGATACTCTCCTGATTTAATTGCACAAACCATCTTCTAACCTCAAATTAATCCAAAAAAAAAAAAAAGGTTCCCTCATCCATTTGATTTAGGTGTTGCATCCTTGAGTAATCAACACTGGCTTAGTACTTTTGTAGCACATTTTTTAACTGTTAATTAAACTCAAGGGGAATATACTGTGGGAAACAAATTTCTTTGTCTTGTATATTAGACAGACATCTTCTTTGGTTATGGAAGGACAGCGTTTACCTATATTTGGGTAATGTCTTGAATTTTCCTGTACAATAAGGGACAAAAATTAGATAAATCCATCATAGGTGTTGAGTTACTGCTTCATTGACAAATCTCACAGGCTTTAGTTACGAACTTAGCATTTTCTTCACTCTTATCTCCACAACATCAAACATGGTGTTCATAAATTGCCATTATCTAGTGTACTTTTCAGTTTATATGAGTACTTAATAACGCAAAACAATAGATGTCATTTTCTTTGAGTTCCAGCATTTGCATTTTTGGAATGATTTAAGATCATTTGTATAATATTGTAAACATGCTTCTGAGGCAGTTCTGTTTATTGCAGTGGGCATGTTGAATTCCATGACTTCCTCAGAGCTCTAAGACTGAAACCTTGTGGGTTTTCTGAAAAGGTTAGTTCTGAATGTTATTAACTTTCAGTTTACTTCGATTTTACACCTTTAATGGTGATGTTTTTTTCCTTTTTTTTTTGCATGCATCTTAATTTGAAGAATTACAAATGAATGTTAAAATTTCTAAATGGTATTAAGTATTTGTTTTATCTGACTGTATTTCCTGATTCTTTATCTGTTTCTTGTATATCATGTAAGAGTTTAAGCACTTTTTCATATTAAACTTGCGGTCATTCTATGGTAATATGTAACTACTAGTACAAAAAGTAATTCAATGGAGCATATCTATCCTTGTTGGCTGAACCTGAAGATTCTCGGTGAAGCAATCATAAATTGCAATATTTTGCTTGATTTTTGCTGCATATGTTTTGACTTACAGAAGTATATACTCTTGTTCCCATTTGGCAGATGTTTGAATTCATTGATGTGCGGAAGATTGGTAAAATAACCTTCAAACAGGTAAGTATTTAATACAATACTCATAGATGTAATTGTAATGTTATTATGCATAGATACTTGCAAGTTGCAACACAGTGACATTGGTATTATAGACTATAGAGACCATTCAAGTTATAATATCACCAGTTATAGCGTTAGAGATCCTTGCGGAACACAAAACTTACACATTAATATAGGTTTGGCAATCATTATCGCTGGCTGCATATTCTATCCATTCTAGAGTGTTGTTCTGAATTACTCCCTCAGTCCATTTTATTTAATGCTTTAGAAAATTACGCCAGAATTAAGGAATATTATAAAATTACCATGCTATCCTTATTTTTTTATAATTATTTGAAAAAGTGAGCCTTGTGATGAAATTCCTCTCTTAACATTTATTTGAGGGTGATGTTGAATGACGGTGCATATTTTATTCTTGACTTCCTAAACATGTAATTTGAGGCCTGTTTTTTCCTCTTAAGATAAAGTAAATTGGAATGGAGGAAGTAGTAATTATAAGCCTCAGGAACACTTTGACTGCTAGGATTGTAAATCATTTGTTAGTTCTTTGAGGCAGAATTTTATGTACAGATGAGTTGGAAGATGCAACATTTCTCATAGTTGGAAGTTTATGTTGTTTCAGTTCTTGCTTGGTTCAGCCCATATCCTGAAGCAGCCACTATATCGCCAGGCCTGCGAAGTAGCATTCAGTGATTGTGACATGAATGGCAAGAACTACATTCTGAAGCAAGAGGTTTATATCTATTATACACCTCTTCATGGTCATGGTTCTCGTTTTGTGTTTTAACTCTTAGTCTCAGATTCTTTTTTTTTTTGTGCGCCCCACAGTTAGAAGATGCAGTTTCACTAGCAATTCCAAATTGTCATGGCGACGAGGTCAGTTGGGAAATATCTGCTCTAAACTCTGTTTTCTGTTGTAACCAAATAAACTTGCAAGTATGTCTTATGTTGAAATGATTTGATATTCAATTGATTTTCAACATATAGCCCCTTTTGATATAAGTTCTTTGCATATTAGATTTTATAACATGGACAGCCATCTTTATAAACTGCTTTAAAGTCTCACCTCCATGTTGTTGTGGCATGTTTTGTCGCCACTGATAATTTGTTTGTATAAATTATCATTATTAACTTGGCACGGTTTTTAGTTTGATTGATGTAACATGTTGAGAAACGAATTTTGTTCGACAGAAATGGCAGAATTTATTTGGTTATATTTGTGACATATTTACTGAGAACTGAGAAGTAATTGACTGTTGCAGATGCGTGGGCTTTTCAGTTTATTTGATGTGGATAATGATGGGAGAATCAGCAGGGACGACTTTGTGTCGTGTCTGAGGAGACGTCCATTGCTTATAGCTCTTTTCGCTCCCAAATTGTCGCACTCTCTACCCGATCACACTCTAGTAGAACAAATCTTGTAAGGAGTTGTGGCAACGCAGGCAGGCAGGCACTGCTGTTATTATTATTATTATTATTTGTTGGTGAAGCATTTATGCCACACATGGAGGTGATTGTATTAAGAATCCACACACACTTGATCCAATTTCTGGAATTTTGTATCATAGACACTTATGTTTGGTGCTATTTGTAAACGCAATTAATAGCTTCCATGTCTATTTATTTATTTCAAAAATTATGAGGAAGAAGTGATGTTGTATCAACATTGACTATGAAATCCAAGTGTTATTACATCCAATGCACTCATTTCTTCAATAAAAAGTGATAATATTAATAAATTACTTCTAATTAGTATTTTTTGAGTCATTTTATAATTTTCTTTTTAACATAGATTCAATAAGCATGACAAAACAATCAGAACATATTATTTGTCATTGGATAAGATTAAATGCCACATTCGAATTCAATCTCAACAAATGAAAACTGTAGAATAAAGGTAGACAATGGTTGATCACATGTTGTCAATAATTGTACAAACTTATGTAAGTGTAATTAATTTTTACAGACCAAGTTAAATGAAACTTTAAAACTCAATTAATTTAAAATAATTAATATGACTACTCAATTTATTCATTCTAATCACCGGTTTAGTGATACATTCCTAGCAAGAAAAGATACATATCCAACTTTTTAGAAAGAAAAAAGAAGCGTATGAACCACTTATTGCGAATAAAACTTTACAAACGCCACGTACGACTGCAATAATTTGTACCACCAAGTTTTACTAAACTAGGAAATTTTAATATATATATATATATATATATATATATATATATATATGTGGTTCTATAAGTGATGATAGTTTTGTTTGTATAAAAAGTTCTAGAATGAGTTCCTAATTATTAAATATTTGAATCATATTTCTTTTTAAAATTTGACTGAGATAGAAAATAAAAAAATTTATAATCATTAGTTATAACTTATAAAATATGGTAAATGAGATTTATCTTTTATATGAAATTGTCTCCTACATAATATTTTTGTGCAGTACGAAAGTCAAGTTTACATTTGGTTCATATTATTATACACTGGTTACCAATAAAAAAAAGTTTAACATATATATAAGCTACCAAATTGAAGTGGATTTAAATAAATAGAAATTTTAATATATAAATTTTTTTTTAAAGAGTTATGTTTGATTATATATGTGAGCCTAACTTTGAATGCAAAATCGCTTACCTCTCATTATTGCAAATAGCATTACAAAGTCCAGCCTCAAATGCTGGTGGGTTTATTCAGAATTTTTTTTTTTATAATAAATAAGTGCTTCTACATTTTTAGTAGAAGTTAAAAACATGTACTTAGTGCCTGTTTTGAAATATTAAAAATAACTTTTAGAAGTATTTTTCTTTTTTTTAAATTATTATTTTACAGCTTTTAAAAAAAACACTTTTAAAAGTAGTTTTCTAGCATTTGCAAACAATTACTTAGTGCACACTTAATTTGTTTTGTGTGCACTTCTATATTTACGTTTTTCAGCTTTAATTGGCGAATCCAAAATTCAGTAAAAAGTAATTAAGTAATCCATGAAGACAAAAAATACGTCTGATGGGAATCCAATATTCAATAACTTTAAAAGTTCAACTCATAAACGCTATAAACAGAGCTAATTAACAATTAAATCCACGCTAATATATGTATTTTCTACTATAATTATTATTTACTATAAAGTTATACTTAAAATTATAATTGATGTCGTGTTAATATTTTGTCATAAGTGCTGGTGGAAAATTTTGATAATCATACACATTGAATGGAATTATGAATTTAGAAAAATTAGTGTAAGAAATTACCGAGTGAAAATTATTCTTTTATAATTTGTTTGTTTGATCAATCTAATGTTAAATATGCGGCACACCATTTTGCTCATTTTTATAACGAGCAAGTCTCTTGTGCACCAATTACACCGTGCAACTCAAGTGTATTTTTAAAAAGTTACATTATTTATTATTAAAAAGTTACAAATTATTACTGAAGAGTTACAACATTAAAAATTTATTTTTCAGTATTAATATGTGTAACTTTTCAATAGTATTTTGTGTAACTTTTTAAAAGTGAACTAGAATTGCATTGTGCACCAGGTGCACATGAGACTAAGCCTTTTATAACAACTTCATAAAATATTTTGGGTAGTTGTTTTACCTTATTCTTAATATGAGTTTTTTTTAGTTAAAATAAAAATTAAAAAAGATGTACAACCATTCTTTATATCTATTATTGATTTTTATTCTGTAAATTAAATTTATCAATTGTATTAAAAATTTGGTGATGCACGTCAGGAGGAGGTCGTGGACTTGGAAAAGAAATAGTGATGAGAGGAGAAAAAAAAAGTATATCATAATTTATAATCTTTTATAACAATCACATATTAATGTTAAAAATGATACTCCCTCCGTCCCTAACCAATTTGCACACTTTCTATTTTAGGTTGTCCCAAATCAATTTGCACACTACTTAAAAGGGAAACATCGATTTGCGTGCACACTCACAAAACTTTCCACACATTTATCCATATACCACTACTTTATTTAAAAAATACATTTTTCTTAAACCATGTTCCATCCAAGAGTGCAAATACCCCTGGGACGGAAGTAGTATGTTTTTGCCGTCCAGATAAATTTTTATTTCACTATATTCACATTTTTCTATTTTCAAAACCTAACACAATTGTTTTATTACGCGAGTTTTCAGCCAAATTTATTCATCATACAAATTGATAGATATCATTACAAGATTCCCATAAATCATAATATTAATTCATTTATAATAATAGGAAAAAATCACAAAATGATTCACAAAATTGACACAAATTACAAATTGGTTATGTGTAGAAAAAATATATGCTTCTGTGCAGAAAAAAATTATATTTCTGTGCAGAAATTGTGAACTAATTTATAAATATAGCTATTTTTTTGAACCAATATGTAAGTGACCCATAATACTATTACGTTGGGGATTAATATCAAAATCGTCCCATAATTTTTTATTTTTTCGATTTGGTCCCATAAATATATAATGTTTCAATTTAGCTTCATAACAATTCAAATTTTTCCAAAATAGTCCAAAGTCGCCGGAAATGACATAAAAGGACGTCGTTTTACTCATGTGCCGGTCACATATTATATTTTTCGGCGGAGTTGGCTCACGCGGCACGCGAGTAAAACGACGTTGTTTACATAACTTTCAACAATTTGGGATTAATATGGTCAGATTTTAATTGTTATGAAACTAAATTGACACATTATATAGTATGAGTCCAAATCGAAAAATGTGAAAAAATTATGAGACAATTTTGGTATTAATGCCCTAATGCTGTATAATTTATTCTCACGACTTGATAAGCTTGTGAGTGTAAAATATCACATATTTATTTATAACATTTAAAAGCAGAGTTATATTACTGAATAAATCAGTTTCGTTGGAAAAAAAAATTCAACTTTTTTATATTCACATTTTCCCATGTCAAACCTCTTAACCTAGGCTAGCATCTTTAATAAATAAAAATATTTAAATTTATGTGGGTCCACTTTTAGTCACCAATCAAAATAACACCCACATTTGGAAACTTATTCCATTGTCACGCCAAAAGTGGTCCCCGACCACGTACAATTGCATATATTTTCTTAAAATTTGGGCCTAAAATCTTAAAAATATCAAAAGAGTTCGAAAAATTCTAAGTTATTGGGCCATGAAAAAGTCCAAAAACCCCCCCACACCCCCACTTGCCGACACCTGTCGGGTCGCCACTTTTCAGTTTAGGGCATCAAATTAATGTACTTTTATTTCATTAAAATTATAAATAATACCAACTTTTGGGTCTCAATATTATATTAACACTTCTTTTGGGGTCCCAAAGTTAAATAATATTACTTGTGATGGCAACTTATATATATAAATTTACTGCAACTATTTCTCGAGAAACATCTCATAGGCTATTTTACCACTTGTTCATGTCTTTCTTTCTTCTCTCACCGGGACCATTGCATTCTCCACTTTAAATCTTGGATTTTAACTTAAAAATACAAAGACTTTTTTTTTTTGAAAAAAATAAAGAAATTGGGAAGAAAGCATTACCTCCATACCTAGTGTCACCCATAATAATTGATATCCAAAGTGGATTCCAGGTGGAAATCGATATTTAAATTCTATAGTTTATAAAGATTATGATCCGTGATTAGTGCAGTTGATGCTAATCACAATACGTGTGGGCACCACCACATGTAGTTATCTAAATTATCGTTACATTTTCATTTGGAATATGTGTATGTCACTCGAGTGTACACATAGATCATGAATTCCATCACGTTAATGGTTGGGTATAAGTATATAAGACACTGATATCATAAGTTTAAACTGATATGAAGATTTGGTCATCCAAATCTCTAAAGTTCGTTGTATATATACAAGTGAAAGAAAATATGAAGCTTTATTTACCGTAAGTGGGAATAAGTTATAATAAAATACAGAATAAAAATGGAGACATTTGTGGATAAAGCAAAACCCATTGCATCTTGGATATGCCTAATCATAGAAAGAAACTCATGAAGAGACAAGGAATTTAGACTATTTAGTTTACCTTAAATAGGAATAGGAAATTCCAATATTGGAAAGTGGAACAAGCTAGCTATTCATTAAAAGGCAAAATATTACCCCCTTTGTTTATGTTTGCATGTTCTAAAATAGAATAACAATACGCCAATATACATCATCTTCACACTCTAAGCACCTTTTTTAATTATTTTAGACTTATTTATAAAGGCTTAGTCTTCTATGCATCTGTTGCACCGTGTAACTCAAGTTCATTTTTAAAAAATTATACTATTTATTATTGAAAAGTCACACATGTTATTATTGAAAAGTGTAACTTTTCAATAATAATTTGTGTAACTTTCAGTAATAAATAGTGTAACTGTTTAAAAATATACTTGAGTTGCACGGTGTAACTGATACACAAGATAATTACTCATTTATAAATAATAACTTTATTAATAAATATATTATTTGGAAGGAGCGAGTGTTTCTTATTCTGAAATATTTAGCTTATGATCGATTGGATGTTTTGAATTTATATTAATATTGCATTATTATTGACAATCTTTTGCCTTATTGTTTTACATTAATTAAGTACTATTTTCAAATTGGTACAATATGCAAAAAAATAACTCTATTATTCAACTTATATTTACACTATTATGCAAAAATTTTGTACCTATTTGAAAATAGTGCATTATTTTTGTATCAACCCGTAATTATTTCATTTTTTTAAATTTATTTACCAAAAATAAAAAGAAAAACAATGAAACTTTTTACCTACAAAAAATAAAAAAAGAATTTATATAAATTTTTTAACAATGGATACTGTTCAGACTTCATAGTATTGTTTAACTCAATTTTTTTATTCAATAAAATTTTTCACTTACCAAAAATAAAAAGAAAAACAAAACAAAACAATATAAAAAAAGTTAGGTAGGAAAAACCAAGAACCCAAGAGGCATAAAATTGCACAACAGGAAGGAAACCACACAGTTAACGTGGCAAATTTCACATCTAAAAATCTAAAGAGAAGGAAAAAAAACATTTAATACTTTTTCAAATATTAATTAATTTATAGTATTTAAATAAATAAAATATTTTTTTTACTAAAAAATATTAATTAATTCAAATGAGTGAACTTTAGGAATAATTTTTGTTTGAAATTGTTTGTAAAATAAAGTGTAATTTAAAACTAACAAAAGAATTAAGATCTTAAAATTATTTTGTTAGATTTTTTCTTTTTTAAGAACGAAAATGCATGGTGAATTTGAGTTTCTAAATGTAGGGTTAGAAACTAATTACGTCAGTTGGTTCTTCTTTCTCAACATTGAAATGCTTTTGAAGATTGAAATAGCACTTCTAGAAATAAATGTTAATGAAGTAATTAAATTAATAAAGTAATTAATATATTTTTTAGATTTTAAATTTGTATTTTGAATTTTATACAAATTTTATATTAATATTTGTATTATATACATAATTTAAAATTTTATTTTGTATTTTAAACAATCTTTAAATTTCTATTTTGAATTTTAACTATTTATTTTAAAAATATTAGTGTATTTTATAATTTTATATTTATATTTGTTAATAATAATTATTAAAAATTAATAAATTTAAAAAAATTAAAATATTATACAGGAATAAGGGATTCCCCGGCGGGGCGGGGATGAGGATAAAATTTTTCCCGCGAAGTTCGCGGGAACGGGGATGGGGATTGACCCCCCGTTCCCGCCCCTCCCGATTGACATTTCTACGCCCATCCGTATATTTATTTTAAATGTTAAAATTATTTATCCTCCTAAACATATTGTTGATAAGCAATTTAGAGGCGAGCTAATAAGGAGTGATCAATAGGGATGGCAAATGGAGCGGATCGGGGCGGATACCTCAATATCCATGCCTGCTCCGCGCTCTTCCCCGCTGATCCGCCCTGCTCCATGCTCCACTGCGGGGCAGCATTTTGAGATCCATGCCTGCCCCGCGCGGGGCGGATCTGATCTGCCCCGCTCCATCTATTAAATTCTCATAATTTTACAAAATAAATATATTAAAAAACTAAATGCAAAATATTAAAAATTCGCAATTTAATCAACAATAATTCATCCAAATCATCAAATCATATCCAAGATTTGATTATTTTAAAAAATATATATATAATTCTATATATTATATATATATATATTTAATATTATATATAATTAATATTATATGGAGCGGGGCGGAGCGGAGCGGGGCGGATCAGGGCAAAAAATATGTTGATCCATGCCTGATCTGCTCCGCAAGCGGGGCGGGACGGATCTGCTCCATTCTCAAAACGGGACAGATCGGGGCAGATTGGATCAACTGCGGGGCGGATCGTTTTGCCATCCCTAGTGATCAATATAAATAAAAAGCTTAAGACAAAGTAGCTCGCCAAGTAGCTTGCATGAATTATCATCCACGTTATCACTTGTTGACCAAACACTTCAAGTGGACTCACCAACACAACAACAATAACCCCCAAAAAGCAAAAGGACGAGGAGCTTGTCATACTCGTAATAAGGAGCAGTAGCTAGAAATGTCCTCAGTAAGGACATATTAGTCTCAAGACAATGTAATTAGTGCATAGATGTGATATAAATGACAAGTGTTAGGACATTTGTCACCGAATTAAGTCATTTAAGGTTAAACAATGTTACTCCACCACATGCAAACATATAAATAGGTCTCTTGTATCCATTTTATCTCTCGAAGTTCATTTAAGCACAAAATTACTTCTCTCTATATTATTCATCTTTTAAATTATCTTTGATTGTTGTTTTGAAGAACCTAAGTGATCAATCAACCACAAAATCATTCTCATTAATAAATTCTTCCAACACATACATATTTAGAAAGATAAATAACTTTATCCTTTGAAACAAACACAAACTTTAAATTTATATTTCTAACATATAGATAATATGGGGGCTAAGCAGATTAATATAATTGAATAGAACCTCTTTAGATTAATACCCGATAAACAAATTTAAATTTATAATATTTAATATATATTTATATTTCGTATATAATTAAATTTAAGTTCGATAAATATAAAAGATCTCTTTCAATTACTAAAAATTTAATTTATTAAATTAATAACTTTTTGAAATTATAAAATTTTATGATCCAATAATATTAGTAATTTAATTAAAGAGTATTACTGATCTAATTAACTTGATTTGTCTTGTGAACGTGTCAACTCAGTTTGCCTCGTTTTTTTGTAACAAGTCAGGTCTTGACTAGCTAGCTTGAAGACCTTAATTAGAGTGGATGGAGACAGCCATGTCAATATTGTCATTCAAACTAATAGAGTTTAACTTGATAATTGAAACATTTTTGTTGTGCACGGTTATTAAAAAAAGTAGATGTGATGTGTAAAATTGAGAGTATTAGTATTAAAAAAATATTTATTTATTAAAAAAATATTTAACGTGATGTATAAAAGTGAGTGTATGTGTATTTAAAATGAAAATAATGATTGTAATATTTCTATTTTAGGTAAATGAACTATTTATCGTGGACAATCATATAAGACAATATGGACTATTTATCGTGGACGGAGGGAGTAATAAAAAAACAAAGGTGATACCCCACCAGAAAAGCAAATACTTGATTAACATTTGAGTGAGATTTTGTGATATGGATCATCAAATTAATTTTTTATATCATGCTATAACTATATTTTTTAAAAACTATTTAATATTTTTTATTGTTGAAAAGTTATTTCTTATTTAAAAATAATAAGATGATTATTATTAAAGAGTTACCCTTCGTCTAAAAATAATAGGATGACTAGTATTTAATTAAATTTTTTAAATTATTTATTGCAAATATTGCAACCTATACAGAGATGACACGTATGGAGATTCCAAATCAATATCCAAGTGATATTTACGTGGCCAGAAGCAGTGCCCATTAAAACATTAGTATTTATGAAAGTGACCCAGGGGCCAAAAGAGTAATTTCCCAGCACACAGGAATGCTATGCTTCTGGACTGGAGACTTGAAATCACGACTTCACTTGTATAGTAATTTAGAAATATTGAACACAATTTATGTGGTGACAATGACATTAATTAAATATGCCCCAACTCGCAATTACAATTTTACCATCCAACAAATTAATTTACTTTATAAATAAATTTTTTATAAAATTATCTCTTAATGTATATACTTTTTTGTTAATTATGCCCACTTTAGGGAGGGAGTATATATATTTTATTTTCTATGTTCATATTTTTTATTGAATAAATTACATTTTTAATATTTAAAATGACTAAATATTTAGTGAAAATACTAAAGACTGCAGTAGTACACCTTTCATTTCAAAAAAAAATTCATAGTTGACTTTTTAGAGTTTTTGTTTGTTTGTTTGGGAATGACTTGCAATATTTAAATAAATAAAATAATTTTTGGACTGCAAATTATGAAATAAAAGATACATCATTGTGTGTGATTAATAATAGTGTAATAAGACACAATTTAATAGTTTTTAGGAGAGATGAGTAGTGACATGTATAATAAAATTAACACTATGTATATTAATAAATAAATACTTTTTACTAAAAAATTAATATGTAAGTCATCATATGTTAATAAATATAAATATT
This sequence comes from Prunella vulgaris, assembly GCA_026898435.1. Taxonomy (NCBI): domain Eukaryota; kingdom Viridiplantae; phylum Streptophyta; class Magnoliopsida; order Lamiales; family Lamiaceae; genus Prunella; species Prunella vulgaris. The sequence continues at coordinate 58,302 of JAPKLY010000022.1, read as the reverse complement.
TTCAAATCAAAATATAACGAGACCAAGAGAGTGTACACTAAAATATAAGTCAACTGTTAAACTTAAGACTTGTCAATAAATGGAAAGTTGAATAAATGAGTGAATAAGGTATAGTCTCAGCCGCACGTAATCAGGTATTCAATCTCTAAAGATGAACAAGAATTATGTATTAAGTATTAGTACCTCTATCCCATCTATTTTTATTTTTATTTTTATTCAATAAAAAAACGTAAACTTTTAAAATAGAGTTTTAAAAAAAAAAATTCACCGTCAAACTTTCTATCCCACAGTTTTCATTTTACACATTCGATATTTTATATTATTTTTTAAAATTATGTCACCTAAAATACTGCAAAATATACAATTTTTTGTGAAATGAAAATAATAATAGATGCACATAATTATAAACCCGCAAGATTTTATTTAGGAAAAGAACTCAAAAAAGATCTTAACTTAAACATACATGAAGTAATTATCGTGGGAAAAAAATTTATACGACCGTCTCATGACATGAGATTTGTCACTTAATTAAAAATCACTTTTAAAAAATGATATAATTTTAATAAAAGTGATAAAGTTTTAATAAAAAATGATAGTCACTTTTAACAAAAATATTATTAAGTTTTATCGCTTTTTAAAAGTGATAACTTTTAATTAATAAGTACAAGTCTCATGACTTGGGAGTTGAGACGGTGTCATACAAGACTTACTCATTATCGTGACATCAAAATTGACACAAAAGATTGTTAGTGGCATCTAATTTAATTGAACAGTACAAACACAATGCCTTAAATGGGGCCTACCGTAAATTAGACTATCCTTGTCTCTACTCTATTTTTCACGATTGTCTTATTTAAACATCTCAACTCTACTTTCATACATCTAAAATGAAAATATTCTATATTCACAAAAGTTCAATAAAATATATTTTATTTATTTATTATATTTAACTTTACACTCTATAGATAGACGAACAAGATGTTGCAATCAGCGATCATGATTAAGGTCAAGCGAGCATATTATGTAGTTGGTGTTTAAGATAGAGATGACTAATGATGATAATTATACAATAAGTACAAGTTGTTGGACAAAAGAGATAAAAGAGTGAGCAGCCAAGTGTGGCAACACCTAAAGTTGCTCGCTTCCCCTCGATATGAGCTGACAATCCTCTAAAGTTGCTCGCAACCCACCTATGCACGTAATTAGCCCAGTCGAGTTCATGGTAAAGTTGATCTCCTGTCATCCAAGGGACATGACAGTTGATCGCTTTTCACCCAATGGGCCAACCGCGCGACCAACTTGCACTACAGGACTGGGTCAATACAACTTAGATTATAACACTTGTATTAAGGAGAAAATGACAAGTGTACTGACATTTGTCAGCCAATTAAGTTAGATAAGTTAAAATTAGGACACCTTATAACCTTAGTGTAAGCCTCTAAATAAGTTAAATTTGTACTAAAAAAGAATTCAAATATTTGTCATTTTTCAAGTGTTAAAGTTCAATTGGAATGGAAGGAGTACTCTATAAACACGTACTAATTGTTTTACAAAAAATACAACTGTCTTCATACATTCAACGAAATTTTATATGAAATGAGTCAGTACACCCTTGTACTCATTTATTTTCTCATTTCACTTTTCAATAGAATTGATTTGTAACAGTAATATGGATAATACAAATCTTTTATGAAATAATATATATACACAGAGTGTATAATGACATGAACAAAATAAAAATTCGGGCGAGAAGTACTTAAATTGCTAATAATATAAAATATATAACTAATTAAAAGTATTAAGAATTACATAAAAAAATCAAGACAATAATTTACATTTCACAATAAAAAAAATTCATATATATGGTTATAAAAGCCAGACCACGGAACATGCAAATACAATGATGAAAAGTTGAATATATAGGAATTAGTTGTTGTGTTGTTGTATCTATGTGAAAGGAAAAAAAAGGGTTGGACCAGAATGAGTGAGGGTGACATGGGAATTGTGTGGCATGTTAATTTCGGGCAAATAAGTTAGTCGACAAATTAAGAAAGATAAGGATGTGTGAATAAAGACATTAAAGACTCAATACAAGGAAAAAACACGAGAGTGGGCCCCACGTGAAGTGAAGGGCTTTCTCTTAATTCTTTGAGAGTTTTATTAGAAAATCATCACACCCCGATGCGTTTTCTAACGCTCATTGGCTACTTTTTGTACGTACTCAAACTCCCGATGTTGACATATTTCTAACGCTGTACGGACACCACTTCCCCCATTTTACATATGTATATGTAGTAGGAGTATTTATTTCCTTTCATTTCATTTTCTTTTCTTTTCTTTTCTTTTGTATGTGTATGTATAGTATACACACAAAGCCATGCATTTCTCTCTCTCTCTTCATTATTGATTTTAATTGCTTTTTACATTTTCTTTTCACTTTGGCTGTGGTGTGGGGTTTACCCAAACTAGCAAAGGATGAGGTTATCTTCATAAATTAATCCCATTTTGTATTAGTTTATTCATTTTAAAAGAGTAAGTTTCTTCTGAGCCAAGTGCACCGTGCAACTGAAGTGCATTTTTGAAGAGTTGAACAGTTTATTACTGAAAAATTACACAAATTATAACTGAAGAGTCACACCATTAGAAATACACTTTAATTTCAGTAATAACATGTGTGATTTTTTAATAGTATTTTGCGTAACTTTTAAAATTAATCAGAGTTGCACGGTGCACCTGGTGCATATAAGATTAAGACATTTAAAAAAAAAAAACAAGAATAAGGAAATTAGCTAAGTGTTTGTGCATAATTTTTTTTTAAAAATAAATTCATTCCATAGTTATTTTTAAAAAGTAAAAATATAAAATTTTACAGCACCATTTAACGTTGCGCACCTAAAATTTCCAAATATAGACAGTGAATCAATCAGTCAAATAGAGGCACCCTCAGTTAGACCTTTCCGGTTTCATAGAGATTTTCTTTCTTGATTTTCTCTCCTCATTTTTTCTCTTTCTTTCTCTCTCTCTCTCACACACAAACACACACATCATATTTGTTTCTTCCCTTTTTAGGCCAAGTTCAGCTCCAACCTCCAACCAAAAGTTTCTCTGGGTTTTTGCCAAATTTGTAAGCTTCGATCTCCCTTTATAATTACCACATCAGAATTCAACGGAAGAATCAATTCAGGTACACAACAATAAATCCATATAATAATTTCATTGGAATAAAAATTATGAAATTAAATACTAGTATTTTCAATTTGTGAAATTAAAAGATCAGAAAATGGTGAGAGGGAAGACTCAGATGAGGCGTATTGAGAACGCCACAAGCAGGCAAGTGACCTTCTCCAAGAGGAGAAATGGCCTCCTCAAAAAAGCCTTTGAGCTTTCTGTTCTTTGTGATGCTGAGGTTGCTCTCATAATCTTCTCTCCCAGAGGCAAACTCTATGAATTCTCTAGTTCAAGGTACTTCTCTCTCTCTCTTCCTATCTCTCTCATCAAAAAATTGGATGGATGGATTTCTCTCTTAATTTCACATAATATATATATAGAGAGAGAGATCACGATCGATGCGCATATATATGAAATTAGGTATTTTTTAATTTTTATACTACTAATTAATTAACCTGCAGATTTAATAAAATGTGGGGTGATCTATTTTCATGGCCTAAACACATGAATTTTTGGGTCGCATTTTGTTTTCTTTTGCATCAAATTTTCTGTCTCTCAAAAAATTATGAAATTTAATTTTGTGATAATAGAATATATACACCTTCTTCTCTCACTGAATGAACATTATTAGTTCATCTCAAACACGTGAAATAAGTTAATTATAGATATATAAGTTATTTTATGAATTATGATTGGATGAATGGGATAAAATGTGGTTTTCTTGTTTCTATATATTTGAAAGTTTTTTTTTTTTTAATTTGCTTGATGAATTAATAAAATCTCTAGTAAATATTACACTGTGTGTGCCGTAAAAGTTACTATTTTATTGTAGTCCGTATATGCTTTTTTAGAAAAAGTACAAATAAATATGCAATTATATATGTGAATAAGTGATGGGATTTGCTTGCTTATAACTCTTCTTTAATTTACATTTTCAAATTTCATGACTGAATTAATAGTGATGATTTTATTTTTGGATGAATAAATGGGAGAGATTGGATGTGATTTTTTGTTTTGTTTTAAATATTCATAGGAGCAAATTGATTTGTGTTATTTAAACCTTTTTTTTATTGATATGTGTTTACTTAACAAATAAATTATTTTACTGAAAATTCGTTTTCGAAATTAATTTTAGAAAATGTTGCATTTTCAGAATCGTCATTGATTATATTTTTAACAAAACAAAATAATGTTAAAGCCATTAAATATATATATGAGATTAATGTAAATACTTTTTTTTTTTATATATTATTGCAAGATTCATTTTCTAAGAAGAAAATACATATCAATACTTTTAAAGCAAGGTACATTTGCAATTTACATAAATATATTTCTTTTCAATTTCATATATACATATTTCACTATGCATTTTGCATTCTTCACAAACTTGCTTATATCAGAATGATTTTTTATTTCAAGAATTGTGGACTATGTATTTTTTTTTTCCAAAAAATATCACTACATTATTTTTCAGAAAAACATTAATTAAGATTTGTCAACTTTGTGTTCACAAGCGTTTCGAAAATTGTCAAAGTGAATACTGCAAACATATGTAGCAACAGTTTACTTATTAAGTTTTTTTTTTTTTTTCAAATTTTAATGAATAATTTAGAATAATTTTTTTCTTTTTAAACTGCTATGCTCTTTTTTCTTAAAACATCAAGCCCCCGAATTAAATTTGAAAAGCTTAAGAAGGGTTTTGAGAATAAGCAACTTCCTGCAAATAAATTGCTGTTCTAAATAAATAAATAAATTAATAAAATTTTAAGAATCAGCCTTTTTTGCAAAGAAAAGTTTTTATATTTTAAGATTAAAAAGTGCATGAGAAAACTGCTCAAACACATTTTCTGTGGGGGAAATATGCAGTGATTAAAAAAAAAAACATGCATATATGATACTCAGAAATAATCACATGCTCACATATAGATTTAAATTTATATTTTCACCATAAATATAATAATTGCATATAAATAGGAATCCATTATTATTTTAATTAATTATTTAAATTTTATTTATATGTCATTATGAGCATATAAATTTATTATAAACATGTGATCGCTCTTCATACCATACCTACATTATGTAAACTAAAAGTCTAAAACCAATTTCATTCTTTTGGCTGCTTTTAGTTTCTTGAAATGTGATAAATAATAAAACCAATTCTATAAATGTCTCCTTTCGGTTTCCTAAGTTGTAGTAAATGTTAAAGTTAAACTTTACAGAAAATATATAAAATTAAACAAAGTGCTCCTTCCATCATATTTTATTTATTTTTATAAATATAATTTTTTTATTTCAAGATAAATGCTATTTTAATTTGCATTGATGAAGTAAAATTAAACATCATATTTTTATTTTATTTTATTTATATATATGTTATGATAGTATACATTAAATAAATATATAAATAAGAACAAAATATCACATTATAAATTGGTGTAAAATATCATTAAACGATAAATAAAAGAGCAGTAAGTTTGATTCTATTTTAAAGTATCAAATATTCGGTTAAGTGTATCAAAATATTAATCAGAATTTACAAAAGGTCGAGATCAATAAAATCTACAACAATTATAACATAATATTACCGACCCCGATTTTTTATACTTCTGATACTCCTGGTCAAATGCTTGATATTTTAAAACTTATTCATGATAAGCTTATAATGAACTATTTTCATACAAAACTTTACCATAAAAAAAGGGTAAGAGGGAGTAGTAGTTAATTTCGCTAATCATAGGGAAAATGCAGTTCCAAAGAACCCTTCTAGACTAGCTCTAGCCTTTGTTATGAATAGGGTTATGGCATGTCCATGTGCACATTCTAAGGCATAAAGTAGGACATCAGTAAAGATTGATTCCCACTAAGCAACATTATGAATATTAATTAGTGATAATTAATGATGATAATTAAAACTAGTAAAAAAAGCTGTACTAATAGTGTAATTTACATATATTAAAGTGAATAATTTCGAGGGTAGAGCAATAGAAAAGTCCAGCTGTCAAGGGGGGAGTGTACAATAGGTTGAAGCATCTGTCTTTGTTGAAGAGGCCATAGTGTTGATGTGTTCCCTTCGTTTCACACCTAGAGAATCTTTCTGTGCATCAAATGCTTGTACGGATATTGATCTGCAATTTTTATTTTGGCAGATACCAATATCACTACATGTTTTTTACTAGTATATTTTATAACAAACACTGCTACTTTTCCCTCACTTCTAAACTTTAAGACTATAAATAAAACAAGATTCTTTGTGAATTAGCTCAATGAATAATTAAAAAATAAAAAAAAAGCTTAAACATATGTATACATACATCCCATCTAAATGTATCCTATCATCACATTCTTTTGTTGAGTAAAGTTGAAACAATACTACTTTTTTTCTTTTAAAATTAAAAACAACAAACAACAAATTCTTTTTTTATAGTCCGTATCCAATGTAAGGATTAACCGTGGGACCCATAATCCACCGTTCACTAATAGGAGATTCAGGAATTGATCGTAATTTATGAGTTTCAAGCCTTGGATCTAAGCGAAATACAATTTAAAACTTCAGTACAAATGTACTCCATCCATTCAAAAAATTGAAATAGTATTTATTTTTAATTGTGAAACTATCAATTGTAAAAGTGTGTAAATGTGTTAAGTCGAGCTGGTACATTATAAGTTCAAATCAAAGTTGATTGAACTCTTTTTTAACTCAAGCTTGGCCTATTTACTTGTATAAATTGATGAGGCTAAACTCACTTGTCTCTAAGTTCTCTATGTTTTTGTTTGATAGGACTTGCAAGTCTATCAAGTTATGTGTTTTTTTTTCAAATCCTTTCTTAGTGAAACATACTGTCATTAAATTTTTCACAATGGTTACATTGTTAGTCTTTTTTTAATTCGGAAGTAAGTGAAGATAAAAATAATTGATAATTATGGAATAATATAATGATTGATAAGAAATATTTATAGGAGAAGAGATAATTAATCAAAACTGGATCTCAATATCGTATATGAAATATGATGAATGTGATTTATCATCTTTTATTTTCATTAATTAATAAAATTTCATTATGATCATCTCTATTATTATTCCTTTTTTTATTACTATTTCCATTAAAATTGAGTACAAGGGGTACTCCAATCCATACAATTTTTACAATTTTTTATACTTTAAAATACGTAAACAACTCGATCACACTAGCATTACACATCCCATATGAGAGCTCTCAATGAAACTACATCAATATTCTTCTCAGAATTTTTGTGTCTCTAAAACACATATTGGCTCATCTAACCAAATTGAGATTGACAAATCTCCGAGTTCTTTGAATTTAGCCGAAAACCAAGACAAACACCTCAATTTCAGTTCTTCCATAATTTCAGTTCAATCTCCATTATTATTCCTATCAAAGAATTCATTGGAACCAAATGTCTCCTTAAAATAAAAGAAAAATGATTAAGTATTAAAAACTTAATGAAAATTGTACTATCTTGTAACTGGTAAGGGAGGGTATTTCTGATGCTCTGTCTTTTATTAAAGGAATTATTTTTCCGCTGATAATTTTTTTTAATAAAAATGATATTAAAAAGAAACTCCCTCCCACAAATTATTTTCATATTTTTTTTATTGTAATATTTCAATATTATTTACACACTCTAAAAAAATTTATTTGTATGCATATTCCCAAAATATGCACATATTTAATTGCACAAATTCCACTACTTTACTCAAATGTATTTTTTTAATATAATTTGAGAGTGTGCAAGTAATATTTGAACGGAGGGAGTAATACATGCCTTGGAAATTTATTTTAAAGGCCAACAGGTTACGGGGGTTAGCAAAAAGAGGCCTGTAAGTTTACGGGCTGACAATTTAAGGAGCACGCTTTTTAATTTGGCAAATTAAGGACCACATCTTTTTAACTTGACAATTTTAGGACCACAACTTTTTAACTTGGCAAATTAAGGACAAATTGGCCTGTATTAGCTCCAATTTGGCTGAAATTGCACGAGATTTGCACGTGATGTACGATTTCAGGTTTAATTCTACATGTGGAGTCCGTCTGATGCCACGTCACACTTAATTGCCACATCCCCACTCTCTCATCTCTCTTTTATAAAAATGTAAAAAAAAAAGAAGAAGAAAACATGTTCTTCTCCTAAAAATGCAGCAACCCTAATCTTCAATAAAAACACATTAGTCCTCTCTCTTCAATAAAAACGCATCTTCAAGAAAATCCAAAATATGTCTTCATCTACCATGTCTAGCCATGACATCGAGGTATAGAGTGTTTTTGTGGAATGCGAGCCTAAATGCGCATATCTTGGACCAACGACAATCTAGGAAGAAGGTTCGTATGTTGTGTCAATAACAAGGTATGATTTTTTTTTTCCAGAAAATTTAATTTTCTCTCAATTTTTGTAACCATTTATTTATGAAAATAACAGTTTAAGATGATGAGAGAGTGAGGGTGTGGGAATTAAGTGTGACGTGGCTTCAGATTGGCTCCACGCGCAAAATTAAGCCCGAAATTGTCCATTACCTGTCTATCTCGTGCAATTTCAGTCCAATTGGAGTTAATACGGGCCAATTTGTCCTTAATTTGCGAAGTTAAAAAGATACGGTCCTTAAATTGCCAGTCCGCAAACTTACAGGCCTCATTTTGCTACCCTAACCTATTGGCCTTAAAAAAAAAATTCCCTACATAATTTTTAATTAATGTGTGTCAGGCGATTGACGCATGTATATATATAGATATAAAGAAAACAATGACTCGAACTTATGAGCTCTCAGTCATAGGTAGGGACCGCTATCCGTTTGAACTATAACACTTAATCATTTGAATATTCAAATAACAAGTAAACAAATAAAACAAATGAAGAACACTTAACAAGAAATGCTCAAGGGTTCTTGCCTTTGCGTGTTAATTGCTTCCAATAAATGATATTTCAACTCTTTACAATGAAACAAATAAAACAAATGAAGAACACTTAACAAGAAATTCTCAAGGGTTCTTGCCTTTGTGTGTTAATTGCTTCCAATAAATGATATTTCAACTCTTTACAATGAGGTTAAGACCTTATGTTTATTTGCCAAAAAAATTGGTGACCAATAATCAATCCTAGTTCTCCAAATTGATCTAAAGGTCAGTATTAAATACCTTAGTACTACTAATAGGCTGCAACTCTACACACTTCACATAGAGTGTCACTGGGCAACCTCATTGAGGAATTTGTAATTTGATTTCCTCTCCGTTAATATGATTATACTTTGATATTCTCTTGATATGGAACCCTATCAATGCTTCATCTCATTAGTCCCCTTAAATCATGTTATAGTCTTTTATGAACCAACCGGGATGACTCTTCTAGTCACCCTATAGAAGGTCGGACGACTCATCCACAGAGTCGAACATATATAGTAACGACACCAACATTAGGATGGTACGGTTGTTTGCTGGTTGTGCGACGTCCAAGGAAGAATATTAGGCGACTTAGCTAATGTGTACAAGGGTTTTAGTGTGATTGATATATGATTAGTTGATGACCACCATCTACATTATATATATATATGTTAGAGTTATAATTGAGTGAAAGATTTTGAACCTAAAATCTTGCTAGAAATACAAGCCCAACTCTAGTGTTTTTGACCATGGAAATAGTTTTCTCCAAATGGAGTTACATCCCATTATTCTAGTCTCCAAGAATTATTACCATTATTATTAGTTAGATTTTAAAATTGAATATATACTGCAAGAGCCTCTAAAGTTTTGAGGAAATTAAGATATTCAACTCAATCATTTACCATCAAAACTATTTTTAAAAAAAGTTGGAAAATTAACTATTTAGTATCTTTGAATTAATGCCAATTGCCATGTTTTAATCTCAAAATTACATAAGATCAGAAATACATCAATCTTCAAATTACATTGCCATATACTAATCAGTTTTTGGGCATATATATTTGTTTCTTATATTTTCATTCATGTAATATTCAAATGCATTTGTTGCATTGTGATTAAGTTATGCACTTACATTATAATCTTCAAAAGAATATTCAAGGGTGAGAAATAATTTAGTTGCCCGAATTATGTACTTTTGTAGACATATAAAACCTCTTAGGACTAAAAATATATATGCAAAGTTATATGAAAATCAGTTTTTCCCTTTATGTGCCTTCTTTTTAAAGTATGTGTTGTTTCATTAAAATGTTTTAGTTTCTCAATGCTAGTTGTTTTATTAAAATATATTCTCTCAGTCTCAAAACACTTTCCTTTCTCGTCTGTTCTGGTCATTTCACACACCTAATAAATAAATAAAATTCTACTTATCTTTATCCGCATCATATATATTCACATATTTACACAAAATATTACTCCCTCCGTCCCAGGAGTATTTGCACCCCTGGGATGGCACACGGTTTAAGAAAAATGTATTTTTTAAATAAAATAGTGGTATATGGGTAAATGTGTGGAAAGTTTTGTGAGTGTGTACGTAAATCGATGTTTCCCTTTTAATTAGTGTACAAATTGATATGGGACAACCCAAAATAGAAATTGCGCAAATTGGTTAGGGACTGAGGGAGTATTACTCACTCAATCTAATTAATTTAAATCATTACATATTTTTCTTAATTTGCTGATCTTAATTGTTTATTGAAAATATTAGCCATTATACTGTAAATTGATAGTTGTCAACCACTTGTATGATAAAATTGGAGGATTCCTCTCAATCTTGGATCATTATGGACTTGCTCATGGTTTTATCAATTCTAGACTTTTTCTTTTTTTGGCTGCTTTGCAATATATAATGCTTTCAAGTTTACTGCCTCACTTTATAATGGTTACTAATTAATTTATCATAAGTTAGTTAAAATACCACACAAGTAGTACTTTAAATTAAAGGGGAGAGCGTACTTCGTTTTAATATATATATAAACATTTTTTGAGTCATTTTTGCGGTTTGTTTTGGTGCTAAACATAATTTGAGTAAATTGTTTTTGTGGTATAATTCTTGACAAATAATAATGGTTTTTTTTTTTTTCCCGAGATGGATATATTTTGTGCTTTCAAGTAGAGCAATTACTAGTTGTAAAAAAAATCATAGTTCTATTGATTTTTGACATTTATATATATATGTTTTATTAGCATGCATGAGACTATCGAGCGCTACCAAAAGCACACTAAAGAGATCCAAGCTCACAACCCCCCTGTGGAGCAAAATACTCAGGTTCCAACTTCTTCTTTAATTTATTGGATATGGATATCTTCCTCTTAATTTTCGACGACGAAAAAGACGAAGATTGACGCGCTAGCATGCACGTAAACTGCAGCACTTGAAGCAAGAAGCAGCAAGTATGATGAAAAAGATAGAACAGCTAGAGACATCAAAGCGGTAATTCAAATCTACATCAATTTTTTAGAAAAATATTTTTTTAGGACCGTAGTTACAGTGTAGTTGTAATTTAAGGATAATATATTTTTAAATTTGAAAAAATAGGATAATAATTTTAAAAGGTTGTAAATTATTGTCCTTAAATTACAACTACACTATAATTACAGTCCTAAAAAAATATTTTCCACTCAATTCTTCGAACTTTAATATTTATATACTACTCCCTCTGCCCATCAAATATATGTATTTTTCTTTGCACGTGATTTAAAAAAATATGTTGGATGATATTTTGGGGGTATTGTGAGGTCTGTTTATGAATAAAGATCATATTTTTTGGAAAGTGCAGATGATGTTGTTTTTAAAAATATGATCTTTATTCATAAACGGACCTCACAATACCCCTAAATATCCTCCGACATATTGTATTAAATCACGCGCAAAGAAATGTGTATATAATTGGTGGACGGAGGGAGTATATTCTAAAGAAAATTAATTTTGACTATAAATAAAAAATTCACACACAGGAGGCTACTCGGCGAAGGGCTGACAACTTGCTCCATCGAAGAGCTTCAGCAGCTCGAGCAGCAGCTTGAGCGCAGCGTCACTACCATTCGCGCGAGAAAGGTCCGAATGTCACGAGTTCAATTTCTCTATAATTAGATTTTATGGGCTCTCATATTATTATTTCAAATTCTTCTGTGTGGTGTATGTAGATGCAAGTTTACAAGCAGCAGATTGAGCATTTGAAAGAAAAGGTAATTAGATAAGTTTATAATATCAAAATCTTGCTATATACAAGGAGTAAGTCTCTTGTGCACCAGTTACACGGTGTTAACTCAAGTTCATTTTTTAAAAGTTACACAATTTATTACTGAAAAGTTGCACAAATTATTACTGAAAAGTTACACTATGAAATATACATTTTTCAGTAATAACATGTGTAATTTTTCAGTAGTATTTTTTGTAATTTTTAAAAAATAAACTTGAATTGCACCATGTAATTGGTGCATACAAGACTAATCCTAATTTGTGAGTTGGTAGATTTAATCAATGAGTTGAAATTGCTCTTAGGAAATTGTTGTAAAAATTTAATTTTCTTTTTTCCTTTTCAACTCAGGGAAAAGCCCTAGCAGCTGAAAATGCCGTTCTGTGTGAGAAGGTGTAAAATTTGATATCCCTCTAGCTCCATTCCATGTGTTTTTTTTTAATTAAATTTTATATATTATTGATTTATAAATAAATTCAAACTAGTTGCTAGAATAAGAAATAGTTAAAGTATATAGTAAACCAGTTTCACCAGTCGAAGCTGATTTTAAATGGTACTCCCTCTGTCCCTAACGAATTTGCACCTATGGGAGTATGCGTGGCTTAAGAAAAATATATTTTTTAAATAAAATAATGGTATATGTGTAAATATGTGTATAATTTTGTGAATATGCACACAAATCAATGTTTACTTCTTTAGTAGAGTACAAATTGATTTGGAACAGCCGAAAATAGAAAGTGTGCAAATTAGTTTGGGACGGAGGAGTATTAGTTAGTTGTTTTCATTAGACAATACCACTATCAATTGTATATCTTTTAGTGGAACAACTAGTATTATATATAAATCAGTTTTACGGTCAAACTGGTACACAATATACTTCGTCCCAAATATTTCATGAGCATGCATAATAGTACTTGTTTAGAAAATACCGAAGGTGCATGCTTTTGTTTTTGAACGATAAAGTTATCTATCCTTCCTCCTAAACATGCATGTTTTGGGGAGATAGATAACTTAATCCTTTAAAATAAACAACTAATATTGCAGTATATTCATCAAAACCATCTCTCCAATTGATGTTGTGTAGTTTGGGCTTCGGACTAAAGAAAAAGGATCGAACGAGGAGAAAACAATCGCGCCTTCTGCAGAGATCAGCGAAGTTTCAGACGTCGAGACTGAGTTGTTCATCGGCCCACCCGAGACGAGGAACAAGCGTCCCTTGCCCAAATGATGGAGCGTATGCATGTGAATAATTTAACCCACGGCCGGCTGTTGTAAGTTATATATCGGTGTTCTGGTCATTATATAATTGTTATATTGTCAATTAGTTCCTATTTGTGTATTTTGAAACTGCAAATAATTATGCTTGTTTCAGCTGTAAAGCCACATTGTTTTTTTTAACATTCTCTTCTTTTTTGGATCGATAAACTCACCAGCTATCAAAGTGTGGCTGTAACAATGTGGTGTATACAGATTGTATTGATGATCTATTAATGAATCTGAGATTTTATTTAAATATTTTATGGTATAATTAAGCTATTTGGGCTCAAAAATTTCATGAAACTTCAAGTCACGATATTTCATGTATTTGTGATGATGAGCCTTATCTAAAATGTTGCCACGTACAATTTTACGATCCAAGTCTAGAAAGACTTTGCAAATGGAATGAATTCGTGGTGGTCACAAGGACACAAGTATTACCAACTTTTAGCAACAGTTATTACAAAACTTCGAAGATGATTGAATTAAAAAAAAAAAAAAAACCCTGTATTTTAACTTATGAACAAAATCAAGATCGACATGATGATAACTCACTACATACTATCACTAAATTATTCAAGATTGTCTACCTATATATTTATTAGAAAAAAAAACTAGACATTGAGAATACGGGATATAATGTATAATAGAAGACTTATAATTATTGTTTCAACATGTTGGTTGCAATCGTTCGGGTTTATTGTTACATTGTGCTTGTTGCTTTAATTTCACCGTACGTTTTTACATTTTTACCGTTTGATTTCTTTTGTTGAATGAAGTTTATTTGCTTGATATATCTATTTTTATTGGAGATTAGTCACAATTTTGTTAGAATTTGGTTGTGAATTACATATATGTTTGATAAAGTTAGTGTAATTGATGTATGATTATAGTGGATTTTTTGTTTCAAAAAATTGGATATGCTTGTTTACAGTTGAAACTCTGACGAATTTTTTAATAATTCTAATGTGATGTATTCTTAATTTAAATCAGATGGAATCCCTAATCGTCGTTGGATGTTTTAAACTTTGTGTTCTACATTTTTTTTAATGATATGAATTTGATCAATTTGAAGAAAAAAAAAACGTTACTCAATTTGGAATTATATACAATTAGTTACATAAAATTTAGCTAGTAAACAAACTAACTATAAAAAAAATTAGTAATGTCAAATAATAAATTTAGAACTTTATAAATATTTATTGAAAAATATTATAATAAACAAATTAGAAAGAAAAAGAAATTAATTTGATGAATTTGAAAAAAAAATGTGACTCAATTTGGGATTACATACAATTAATTACAAAAAAATGAACAAATTAATAAATGTTAGTAATGCTAAATAATAAATTTATAACATTAAAATATTTATTAAAATATATATACATAAACAAATTACAAATAATAAGCAATTAATAAGATACACTTAAAAAAAAATGCTACTAAATAGCCACCAACTTTTAGCTACCGCATTTTTTGCGATTAGCTTTTTCGATCGCTAAAATCCAGTTTTTTAAGACCATGTAATAGACATGTTGGGTAGAGATATGAGGAGGAAAGTGCGATTCTGAATTGCAGTTTGAGGTAGTCCCTTTTTTGTGGTGTATGCGATTTCGTTCTATATAAGCGAAACGAAATGATATTTCTGGTGATTGAAGATACTACTGTAAATGTTTATTTTAAAAATTTATTGTAATTTATGGTTTTTTTTATTTATAAAAAAATACAAGGTGTTGCCGTGTTGGTGTTAGTTGTTACGGAAATGACAAATTATTATGTGGTGACATTGGTATCAATATCAGCATTGGTCGACTTCTTTATTTATTTTATTTTATTTTTATCGGTAATGTTAGTTATTAGTAATTATAAATTAGTACACCAAATTTCCAAACACTCCAAAAATATCTCCAAGTCAACCTTATATCTCCCTCGGTCGACCTATTTATTTAATGATGTTCTGGGGATAGTAAATGATTGGGATATTATTCAAACAATTCATTTTCCACAATATAGCATTTGTGTCAATAGTGATATTGAATCTAACCGTTTTATCCTAGATATATAGTATATTATAAAGTTTTATTCTTTCAACTTGAAAACATAATTTACAAATTTACTGATGGTTAATTTTCACCTATTTCAATAAACTGTGACAAAATAAGGACGTGTTTGGAATCTTTGGATTGGAAATCAAACTGCACTTACCTAATATTCGATTCTAGATTTTTGTTGAAGAAGTGAAAATATCTTGGCTTGTACAATTGATTTAAAAAAAAAAAAAAATTTAACTCAATTAATAGTCAAACTCGATTGATATTTTATAATAAATTTGTAAAATACAACTTTCGTAAAGGCTTGATTCTTTTACTGTCCTAACTATTGGTACTTGATGAATTTTCTTTTGAAAATGTATTAATTTGATGAATTATAGTAGTATATCCTTTGATTTCATATTTTTTATTAATATTTTTACCTAATCATGGCCATGGACTTGTAGCAGCCCAATATTTGAGCCCAGATGAAAACTTCAACATTTCACTCTTAACTGGGTTAAAGTGGGCCGAGCAAACTTAATTACAGCCCTATTTTCAGTTGTGGGCCTACAATTTTCACTTGACCCAAACTATATACCCTTTCCATGCTTATTAAACATACACTTGTACCCATTCTATTTTTATCATTTTTTTGTAGAAAAGTTAGCTAAATTTTGACAAATTTTTGAAGATTTTGTTAAATAAATAATTGATACATATATTTGCCGGTATCTAATAAATTTGGAGGGATATATAGTTGGAGCCCTTCCATTTATTCAGTCATTGGGCCCATGAATCAGTAGGCCCAAATTAATGGATTTTATTCGGACTCACGTTTTAGGGTTAGTGCTCTAATTAATGTCATTAAGCATAATCCGGGAGTAATATTTTTAGGTTGACTTTCGAGAATACATGTTTATCCACAAATATAGCAATGGGGCAGGTCGGGACGGGTAATAGAAAATTCAGACCCGCCCCGCTTTGTGTACATGCCAGGTCGAATAGAAAAAAATAAAGACCTGAATTGAAAAAATAAAATTATAATATTAATAATATGTTTATGAATTAATTTTACATTTAAATATGTTGATATCAATTTTTATATTTCATATTGTGTTTATATATTGGTCTAAAATATATTTATTAGATATATTTGTTCTTATTTATACTATAAATAGTAATACATTATTTCATAAATATTTTATACATTAAAAATTAAACGGATCAAAACATGGTGGGTCAAGTCGGGACGACCAAATTGTCATCTCTCAACAAATTTACAAGTGTGTTAAATTTAATTTTGTATGGACTTCCGGATTATAAACATTTATCCTATTGTAGGGGAGCAAGATGAAGGTAAAAAATAAAAAATAAAAAATAAAAAAATTCTTACAACGTGATAATCTCACACAAGATTCCTTAGTAATTTATGTACTGAACAGTCAATTTTTAATATTCCATATATGTAATACTAGTGACGATGTCATCGATAGATAATATATTTTTGAAAAAGAATACCAATAAGTTTCAATGTCAACGAGGGCCCCACAAACACGAGCCATTTTTATATAATGTAGTCCATAACTTAGAAAAAAATGGAGGTCAAAGGGTCCATCCTTGGATGAAATGATTGTCATCAAGCTGAGCCATGCTCCTTGATGATGATCCTTCTCCATTATTATACTGATGAAGATACCTGATCACTCACAAACAATAATTACCAAACTCATTATCATAGACGAGTAAGTCTCTTCGAATCAGATGTATCATGTAATTCAAGTTTATTTAAAAAAAATCACGTTTTTATCAACGAGAAGTTATCTTTATTATGATTCAATTAAATGGTGATTTTTCCATAATCGCGAGGATGATTTAAAAAAAATAAAAAAATTATTGTGTTACATGGTGCATCTGATGCATATATTTCGAGATTAGATATACCCTAATATTTCGAGGGTAGGCTGTGGTTGAATTTGTGGAGGATGGAGAGGAAAGGTGGAAGCAGCAGCTTCATTATTATTCCATGGGCAACAAACACCTCTTGGACCTAATTGTCCTGATGAAAATTCTGCCTCCAGCTAATGTAACACATATACACAACATTATTGATACTTTTTAACGAATTAATTGATATGTTTTTGAATCTAATAAAGAGTATTAATTAATAAATTAATTACGTACCGTGGACATTTCCAGTGAAACTCTGACCTTCAGCTGCTTGTTCATGTCACCAAGTTGGCGTTCCTGCCATTTAATTTTGAATATCATCAAATTAACTTCACTTTTACATACAATATATATATGTGAATATATTGTTGGAATTTGTGCTCCTCGAAAAGAGCTTCGATTCGATATATTACTCGCCCAATTCTGATATTGGGTGAATGAGAAATTAAACTTTTAAGTTTGTTGTAACAAATGAGAAATGTAGGAAACAATTGTCCCACATTGGAAAATTGATGTTTGAGGATGGGAAAGAAGGGATATAAGAACCTTGTCCCATATTGGAAAATGGTTGTTGAGGATGAGAAAGAAGGGATATAATAGACTCTTGTCCTGAGCCTGAGTCATTCTGAGCCCGGGTCGTCCTGACCTGAATTCGGGTCAGCCTGACTTGAGCATGAGTCATCTTGTCCTGAGCCGGGGTTGTCCTGACCTGAGCTTGGGTTGTCCTGATCTGAGTCCGGGTCAGCTTGACCTGAGCCTGAACCTGAGTATAAATTTTCCGAGTCAGCCTGAACTTGTCCTGACCTGAGTCCGGGTTGTGCTGACCTGACTCTTGTCCTGACCTGAGTTCGGGTCGTGCTGACTTGACTCTTGTCCTGACCTGAGTTCAGGTTGTGCTGACCTGAGTCCGGGTCATGCTGACATGACTCCTATCCTAACCTGACTAAGTCATCTTGAGCTGAGTCAGTTCAGCCTGAGCTGACTCTTGTCCTGACCTGAGTTCGGGTCGTGCTGACCTGACTCTTGTCCTGACCTGAGTTCAGGTTGTGCTGACCTGAGTCCGGGTCATGCTGACATGACTCCTATCCTAACCTGACTAAGTCATCTTGAGCTGAGTCAGTTCAGCCTGAGCTGACTAAGTCATCTTGAGCTGAGTCAGTTCAGCCTGAGCTGACTAAGTCATCCTGAGCTGAGTCCGGATCAGCCTGAGCTGACTAAGTCATCCTGAGCTGAGTCCGGATCAGCCTGAGCTGACTAAGTCAGCCTGAGCTGACTAAGTCATCCTGAGCTGAGTCCGTTCAGCCTGAGCTGAGTCCGGATCAGCCTGAGCTGACTAAGTCATCCTGACCTGAGTCCGTTCAGCCTGAGTTGAGTCCAGATCAGTCTGAGCTGAGTCCGGATCAGCCTGAGCTGAGTCAGGGTCAGCCTGAGTCTTCCTGAAGCGTTTTTTTTTTCAGGCCAGCTGAGATTTAAAAATCTCTACAGTTACAACACGTTTTGAAACTTAAAAAACCTGTTTTAATGCAATTAATTCAGACGTTTTGTCGGTTACGGTCAAGACCAATTGTGGGTCTTTATGACCATACTCCAACAGTCACTTTTGAATACTATAAATAGTATTCTTATGTGTTGCAAGAAACACAAGAATATCAAAATATACAATATTTGAGTGGAAAAATACCCAGATACTTTCCGGCAACCTGCCAATTATTTTGTCCAAATATTCCACTAAAATCTCGTTCTTACTCCGGTGATTTACGAACATTTTCTCAGTTCGTTTAAGCAAAATATTGTGCTATATTGTTGCTTATTATCGTTGTATCCTGGGAAACAAGTGTCTCATAATTTCACTAGCACCTAGAGAGTGAGGGGCATAATTTGTTTTAAGGAAATCGTGTTCCTCACGAGCCTCGATTTTCCTTTTATTTTTATTATTATTTTCAGCCATCATATATATATCCCTACAGTCTTAAAACAAATTAATCCTCAAGATGACTGATACCAACTCTATTGTGACGAATGACGTTACCCAGGTGGCTCCCACTGCTCCAGCCTCCGCTTCCACCTTCGTTGGTGCAACAATTCCTTCGGTGACAATTCCAGTTCACCACCGTGACAAGCCGGAGAAGTTCACCGGGCTGAACTTCAAAAGGTGGCAACAAAAAATGCTCTTTTACTTAACCACGCTCAACTTGGCGAGGTTCTTAAGGGAAGATCCTCCCACTCTTCCTAGTGAACCCGACGAGCAATCCATGCATGCCCAAGAAGCATGGAACCACTTGGATTTTTTATCCAAAAATTATATTCTCAACAGCCTATCCGATGCACTTTACAACGTGTATATTGAGATCAAAACTGCAAAAGAGTTGTGGGAAACTCTTGAGAAAAAATACAAAACGGAGGATGCCGGGACAAAGAAATTTCTTGTAAGTAAATTTCTTGATTTTAAGATGGTGGATACTAAACCTGTTGTTAGTCAAGTACAAGAGCTACAGGTTATTATCTCCGACATCCATGCGGAAGGGATGGTGATTAGTGAGTCGTTCCAAGTGGCTGCAATCATCGACAAGCTACCATCCGGTTGGAAAGATTTCAAGAATTATCTCACCCACAAAAGAAAGGAGATGACCGTGGAGGAGCTTGTTGTTCGTCTTCGTATTGAAGAGGACAACAAGAAATCAAACAAAAAATATGGTGCCTCCGAGCCAAAAGCCAACGTTGTTGAACAAGGCCAAGGCTCGAGGACCAACCCCAAAAATAATGGGAAGAAAAAAGAAAATCCTTCGACAAAAAATTTGGGTCCGAAGAAGAATGATTTTAAAAAGAAATTCACCGGGACTTGCTACAATTGCGAGAAGCCCGGTCACAAGGCGGCTCAATGTAGAAAGTCGAAGAAAGACCAAGTGAACTTGGTCAACCAAGATGAGAGACATTTCTCGGCCGTTGTGTCCGAGGTAAATATGGTGGGCTCAAACCCACGTGAATGGTGGCTCGATACGGGTGCAACCAGTCATATTTGCTCTTCCAAGGAATTATTTAATTCCCTTGATGAAAATGTTCAAGAAGAGAAGCTCTACATGGGCAATTCGGCTACTTCCGACGTCAAAGGGAAAGGGAAAGTAGTGCTGAAATTCACCTCCGATAAGGAGTTGACTTTGAACAATGTTTTGTATGTACCGGAAATTCGTAAGAATTTGGTGTCCGGATCTTTGTTGAACAAACATGGGTTCAAAATTGTAATAGGGGCGGATAAAATTATTTTATCCAAAAATGGAGTGTACGTAGGGAAAGGCTATGAGTGTGATGGCCTTTTCAAACTCAATGTAATGACGATTAAGAAAATCATGAATAAAAATGCTTCATCTTCTTCTTATTTGATTGAGTCGTCTATTACTTGGCATGGTCGTTTGGGACATGTCAATTTTAATTTATTAAGAAAATTAATGAATATGAATAGTATTCCTACACTCCAAATTGATACAAATCATAAGTGTGAGATTTGTGTAGAAGCGAAAATGACTCGGTCATCTTTCCGAACTATTGAAAGAAATAGTGAACCACTTGAATTAATTCACACGGATGTGTGCGATTTGAAAAGTGTACAAACACGTGGTGGAAATAAATATTTCATCACTTTTGTAGATGATTGCACAAAATTTTATTTTGTGTATCTTCTAAAAAGTAAAGACGAAGATTTTGATAAGTTCGTGCTTTATAAAAATGAGGTTGAAAATCAACTCAATAGGAAAATTAAAATGTTGAGAAGTGATAGAGGAAGTGAGTATGAGTTTCCATTTGCCGAATTTTGTGCAAAACACGGAATTAAGCATGAAACTACCGCACCTTATTCACCTCAACAAAATGGTGTCGCGGAACGTAAAAATAGAACATTGAAAGAAATGATGAATGCAATGTTACTTGATTCCGGACTTCCTCAAAATATGTGGGGTGAAGCGGTGTTGACGGCAAATTATCTTTTAAATAAGATACCCCGTAAGAAAGTTGATAAAAGTCCATATAAATTATGGCATGGTCGAGTACCATCTTATAAATACTTAAAAGTGTGGGGGTGTCTTGCTAAGGTTGCAATTCCACCACCTAAGAAAGTAAAAATAGGTCCTAAAACTATTGATTGTGTATTTATTGGATATGCACATAATAGTAGTGCCTATCGGTTTCTTGTGTATGAATCTCAAATTGACGATATACATAAGAATACTATCATGGAATCAAGAAATGCTTCATTTTTTGAGCATATATTTCCATGCAAAATAAATGAAGAGGATAGTACTTCTAAAGTACATGCAAACCCTAGCCATGCAAACCCTAGTTTTGCAAACCCTACAATTGATGAAATTGTAGATGACGAAGAGGTTGAACCTAGACGTAGTAAAAGAGCACGAGTAGAAAAATCCTTTGGTCCGGATTTTCTAACTTATATGCTCCAAAGTGAACCTCAAAGCTTTAAAGAAGCCGTGAACTCTTCCGAAGGCCCTCTTTGGAAAGAAGCAATTCAAAGTGAAGTAAATTCTATTTTGCAAAATCACACGTGGGAACTAGTGGATCTCCCTCCGGGAAGTAAACCACTAGGGTACAAGTGGATTTTCAAAAGGAAAATGAAAGCGGACGGGACCATTGATAAATACAAGGCAAGACTTGTGATAAAAGGTTATAGACAAAAAGAAGGTCTTGACTACTTTGATACGTACTCTCCCGTAACGAGAATTACGTCAATAAGATTAATCATAGCAATTGCCGCTTTGAGAAATCTTGAAATACATCAAATGGGTGTAAAAACTGCCTTTCTAAATGGTGATTTAGATGAGGAGATTTACATGGAACAACCCGAGGGTTTCTTAGCTCCGGGACAAGAAAATAAGGTGTGCAAATTAGTAAAATCATTATATGGTTTGAAACAAGCACCAAAACAATGGCATGAGAAATTTGATAATGCCATGTTAGAACATGGATTTCAAATTAATGAATGTGACAAATGTGTTTATATAAAAGACACCGAAGA
This sequence comes from Prunella vulgaris, assembly GCA_026898435.1. Taxonomy (NCBI): domain Eukaryota; kingdom Viridiplantae; phylum Streptophyta; class Magnoliopsida; order Lamiales; family Lamiaceae; genus Prunella; species Prunella vulgaris. The sequence continues at coordinate 35,726 of JAPKLY010000022.1, read as the reverse complement.
TGGTTACATAATCATGTGTCTTTATGTAGACGACATATTAATCATTGGAAGTAATGATAAAATGGTAAAGTCCACAAAGAATATGTTGAATTCCAAATTCGACATGAAAGATATGGGACTAGCTGATGTTATACTTGGAATTAAAATTCATAAAACATAAGATGGAATTGTCTTGAGTCAAACTCATTATGTGGATAAGATTCTAGAGAAGTTTAGCAAAAACGATATGGGTTTTGCTAGAACTCTGATAGATCCTAGCCAACATCTAGCCAAAAATAGAGGCGAAGGTGTGAGTCAAGTGGAGTACTCAAGAGTAATAGGCAGTCTAATGTACTTAACTAGTTGTACAAGACCGGACTTGGCCTACGCCGTAAACAAGTTAAGTAGATACACTAGTAATCCGGGTGAATGCCATTGGAGAGCTATTGTAAGAGTACTTAGATACTGAGGCATACGCGAGAATATGGGCTACATTATACTAGATATCCGGCTGTAATTGAAGGTTATAGCGATGCTAATTGGATATCTGACATAAAGGACTCAAAGTCTACAAGTGGATACGTCTTCACTTTAGGAGGAGCAGCCATATCTTGGAGATCTTCTAAACAAACGGTGATAGCAAGATCCACCATGGAATCGGAGTTTATTGCTCTAGATAAATGTGGTGAAGAAGCCGAATGGCTTAGGAATTTTTTAGAAGATATTCCGAAATGGACGAAACCGGTGCCACCAATTTGCATACATTGTGATAGTCAATCTGCAATTGGTAGAGCACAAAGTAATCTATATAATGGTAAGTCTAGACATATTCGTCGTAGACATAATACCATTAAACAACTACTCTCAACTGGGCACAATAGACTATGTAAGGTCTAAAGATAACATAGCGGATCCGTTAACCAAATGGTTAAATAGAGAGTTAGTTTTGTCGTCATCTAGAGGAATGAGACTTAAAGCCTTACAAAATTGAGTTTAGATGAAGGAAAACCTTACCTAAGTGATTGGAAATCCCAAGAAATAGGTTCAAAAGGACAACCTAATTGTCTAAGCTCAAAATCACTGTTTTGTGGGGGATAATCTAATTAAACCCTAAAATACCCATTACCTAAAAGATGTTACAGTGAAGTGCTATGAGGATTAGCAAAATGGCTATTAATGATTTGAGAAGAGCTTGAGATACTCTTAAAAAGAATCACCTATGTGAGAGAGAAGTGGGGCCGCTTCGAAGGGAATACTATAAGGCATATTCCTAAAAACTCTTACAGAACCAGGCGATGTTCATGGCCGAAACAAACATACTCATGAGAACTGAGAGTTGTTAGGAAGAGCTTGAGTGAATTACACCATCGTTTACACTAATGGTTGATAGTTCAAAGACATCACATCTACTATTCAACTAGTAAAGTAAGTGTACTTTCACAAGGGAAGGTTCAAAGGGTAACACCTACCTATCCTTTGCAAGCTTCTAACGTCGTTATATATCACCAAAAACCTTTTTGGTAACTGTATTAATTTCCATTCATGTGGGGGATTGTTGGAATTTGTGCTCCTCGAAAAGAGCTTCGATTCGATATATTACTCGCCCAATTCTGATATTGGGTGAATGAGAAATTAAACTTTTAAGTTTGTTGTAACAAATGAGAAATGTAGGGAACCTTTGTCCCACATTGGAAAATTGATGTTTGAGGATGGGAAAGAAGGGATATAAGAACCTTGTCCCACATTGGAAAATGGTTGTTGAGGATGGGAAAGAAGGGATATAATAGACTCTTGTCCTGAGCCTGAGTCATCCTGAGCCCGGGTCGTCCTGACCTGAATCCGGGTCAGCCTGACTTGAGCATGAGTCATCTTGTCCTGAGCCGAGGTTGTCCTGACCTGAGCTTGGGTTGTCCTGACCTGAGCCTGAACCTGAGTATAAATTTTCCGAGTCAGCCTGAACTTGTCTTGACCTGAGTCCAGGTTGTGCTGACCTGACTCTTGTCCTGACCTGAGTTCGGGTCGTGCTGACCTGACTCTTGTCCTGACCTGAGTTCAGGTTGTGCTGACCTGAGTCCGGGTCATGCTGACATGACTCCTATCCTAACCTGACTAAGTCATCTTGAGTTGAGTCAGTTCAGCCTGAGCTGACTAAGTCATCCTGAGCTGAGTCCGGATCATCCTGAGCTGAGTCCGGATCAGCCTGAGCTGACTAAGTCATCCTGAGCTGAGTCCGTTCAGCCTGAGCTGAGTCCGGATCAACCTGAGCTGACTAAGTCATCCTGACCTGAGTCCGTTCAGCCTGAGTTGAGTCCAGATCAGTCTGACCTGACTAAGTCATCCTGACCTGAGTCCGGTTCAGCCTGAGCTGAGTCCGGATCAGCCTGAGCTGAGTCAGGGTCAGCCTGAGTCTTCCTGAAGCGTTTTTTTTCAGGCCAGCTGAGATTTAAAAATCTCTACAGTTACAACACGTTTTGAAACTTAAAAAACCTGTTTTAATGCAATTAATTCAGACGTTTTGTCGGTTACGGTCAAGACCAATTGTGGGTCTTTCTGGCCATACTCCAACAGTCACTTTTTGAATACTATAAATAGTATTCTTATGTGTTGCAAGAAACACAAGAATATCAAAATATACAATATTTGAGTGGAAAAATACCCAGATACTTTCCGGCAACCTGCCAATTATTTTGTCCAAATATTCCACTAAAATCTCGTTCTTACTCCG
>JAPKLY010000022.1:0-28022 GCA_026898435.1 Prunella vulgaris | reverse complement strand
GGAAAATCATCTATTCCTAAAATTAATCAATTAATATTTAATTAAACATGATCAAATTAATTTCATAGCATCATTCAAGAATTTAGGTAACGTTAAATATTATATATATATAATTACATGAAGAAAATTACCCATATATATATATATTTATATTATAATCAATTAGAAAAAAAAATCAGAAAAAATAAATAAATAAATATATATATATATATATAATGAAGTAATAATTAAGACGCGCGCACCTATTACTACCAAACTCATAAAGCTTTCCTCTACTGGAGAAGATGATGAGTGCCACCTCAGCATCACAAAGCACAGAGAGTTCGTAGGCTTTTTTGAGAAGGCCATTTCTTCTCTTTGAAAATGTGACTTGCCTGTTGATCTTGTTCTCTATTCTCTTCAACTCTACTCTCCCTCTTCCCATTCTCTCTCCTAATTTATTTATTTCTTTCTTTCTTTTTCACTGATCACTTGTGTGTGTTTGTGTATATATATGTGTAGAGAGAGAGAGAGAGAGAGAGAATTGAATAATTAATGAGGAGTTGGGGTGGGGTTGTAGTGCAATAGCATATCCCTTTATGAATATGTAGAACAATTAGTTGATGGAGTTATCTGTAGCAAGAAAATGGTAATTTTCTGATATATAATTCATCATGCTCTCGAGATTCTGTTTTCGTCTTATATTTATTTTTCTGAAATTTTTACTATTATATTTCCATTTCTTGTGTGGGAAACAAGGACACTCTTCCTTGTGTGACAGTCTTCTATTGGGTAAATATTACCTGCCACGCGCTTCCAATAATGCAAATTTACTCACAAACATAGATATATAATATGTTGAGATTACATTATATATATATATATATATATTGTTGGAAATTGGGTGGATGATGAAAAATGATAATATAGATGGCAAAGTATTAATCTATGATCAGAGTAGATAAATTTGATGTATTAATTTGCTCAAAATTAATTTTGGATGAATGAGATATTAATACATAAAATTGGTAACTTAATATGTTGAGGAAGGAAAATAAGAGATACAAAAGAAAAGAATTATTTGTCCCAAATAGAAAAAAGTGTGGTGCTTTGAGTCCTTATATATAGACATATTAACATAAGAAATTAATTATTCTATGGGCTAACCAGAAGACCATCACGCTACTCCAGCATGTCGCATATAGCTGCATTGGGTGCTTTAAAGACGCACATACGCATCATCTCGAGGAGTTGAGGAGCCCTTTAATTTTTGACACAAATCAAGTCGATTCAACTGTGGCTCACAACTGTTTGGACCAATGCTCAGTGCAAGTGAGGATGGACCACAAATACAATGATCTAGAGACTGAAAAGATGCAGTCTTTCACTAAATGACACCACATCTTTTCAACAACTATAAATAAGACCCTAGACTTTATTTCCAGGACATTCGCATCCGAATTTAGTCTTTACCTCACAAAAGATAATTTCACTATTACTAAATTCCGCATTAGAGTCGTGTCGGGAATTCCGTATATCCATTTGCGATTCACTGATAACTTCCAAATTGCAGTGCAAAAGTCTCAAATTCTAAAGTCATATCTTGGGAATAACTGCCGACGATCAGTGTACAAAGCAATAAGGTTATACGAAGAGCGAGTCAAACTAATGTCTTAACTTTCATTTTTAAAATCGTGTCAATATCTCTATCTTCTTAGGGCTCATTTGGTTCGTAAGATAAAAATATCTATCCGCCAAAAACATGCATATTTTTGGCGGATAGATATTTTTATCTTACGAACCAAATGAGCCATTATACACATACCTCTAAAAGCTAAATATATATTCCCACATATATATACATGCGATTAATTAATTGCCAAAACAGTCCTTTGTATCCAGCTGTGTACAAATCAATGAAAAAAAGAGAGAGCTGTTTTTAACAATAGATGAGTCCATGTGGAAATGAGACTTAATTTATTCTAATGCTTAGATTAATTAATTTGGACAAGAAACAAGAATGTTTGAGGATATTTAATTTAATTCGACTACTACTTGGCTGTTCTAGGATACATTTTGTTAACTTGTTGTTTAGATTAAGATTTACTTACACACTCAGTCTTTCACATAAATTAGGAAATATACATTTATTTTATTTAATAGCATATGAGTAAATATGTGTATATTTTTATAAGTGATGCAAAATACAAAATACGATCACTGTGTATTTTTATAAGTGTGTAATATTCACGACATGTTTCATAACTAATGCATGGTAAAATTTCAAATTAAAACATTACTATGAAAATTTAAAATATATAAATTGTAGAATAAATTAATTTTAGAATTGGGACGTTTCTCACGATTTAATTTAATAAAAAATTAAAAACAGACATGTTCAACCAGTTCAACCGGTTTTAGCCGATTTTAACCGGTTTTGAATTGACCTTTTTTTTCCGATTGAACAGAAAAACGATTTCCAGGGGATAACTGAACCGATTCTATGGCCGATTTTCGGTTCAACCAGTTCTAAAAAATACAGATTTATTGTTTATTATATTGGACCAGCTAACCATATTATTACAACGGGCTAGTAGGGTCTCGAGAGTTTATAACGATCAGAAGTTGGATGAGATTCGTTCAAAAAAATATGACTTGAATTGAGATATTTTTAGAGTAAATAATAGTACTAGTAGTCTTATTTTTCAACTAAAAAATGGTACCGCTAATTTTTTTTATTTAAAAAAAATATGAATATATATATATATATATTTGATATGAGACATATATATCACACATGTTTTTGTTAAGGGTATAGAGTTGGAACATTAAAGACTCAACAAAAAGAATGGTTGTGACATTTAATACCAACACGTTTTCTTTTTTATATATTATTCATTTGGTATGCGTACACACCCATATTATTAACACATGAGGTAGTTGGCAAGGCAGTCACTCCTCGCTCCATTTTTACCATTTCTGAGAAATTTTCTAGAAAAAATAATTAAAATCATTAAATTAACCATTTTTTAGTGTTGGGACAAACAAATTAAGGTTTTCATATTATATTAATTATCTGAAAAGATCTCAAAATAGTAATAACATGCTACCTAATTTTACCTCCCTTAATGTATATTGTGGAAGAGTATACAAATTAAAAATGTGGACAAAGGATAGGATTAATTTCGTAAATTTTTATATGTAGAGTAAAATAATTAATTGAATTGGGTGAAAAATTCATATGGGTTATGGGTATCATGAGGATGAATTTTATTGAGGGTCTAATTTTATTTTCAAGGTGTTCAATTTGTTTTGCGACTTTTGAAAATAGAAAGTGTGAAATAATTATGGGTGGAGTGGGTAACATATACTCCCACCGTCCAAATTCATTTTGTTGACTTTTTTCTTTTTTTTTGTTCCAATAGTTCATTCAACTTTCCAAATTATTCTATTCACAATATTTAAAGTATAAAAAATTTGAGATCATTTAACTAGGTTTATCAAAAATCTAATCAGGTGCATCAAAAGCTGATGTCAATTAAATTTATATATTGACCCCACTTTTTAATATGCCTGATGCATATTTTGATACACTTGACCAAATATTTAATACTTTAAAATAATTTTATGATAAACTTATCATGAACTATTTTCACACAATACATACTCTATTTTATTTTAATTCATTAACTACCACTTATTTACTCAAATTGTCATTCACTTAATTTATAGACAATTATTTTATTTATAAATGAACCTCGTAATATTCCATCGTACCTCCAACATATCTACTTTATATATATATATATAAAAGCTAATCTAATTTATACTCATTAAAACACATCTTCAAGAAAAAACGAACATAATGAATTTGGACGGGGAGGTACACCTTGTCACACAGGAATTTGCACATATTTTCCTTACTTGAATGCCGCACACAAATTTGCACACTATTAAAAAGAAATATCGATTTGCGTGCATATTCACATACATATATACATATTTATTTGTATATATATACACCATTATTTTATTTAAAAAATATATTTTTTCTTAAAAAGCGTGAAATATCAGGAGTGTAAATTTTTTTGGAACGGGGTGAGTAGTAAATTTCAAATTTCTATAATGAACATATATAATATGTGTGTGTTATATACACATAGTGAGGGGGTGGGGTGTCACTTAATTGAATTTAAAGTGTGGTGATAAACCATGAGATGTGTGTGTTGAGCCATCTTTAGTGGGCTAGCGTGGTAGGCTATGCAGTGGTTATAACTTTCCCAGATTGGAAATAAATTAATGGTCCAAAGTGGTATGTTTAATTGCTTTGTTTCCATTTATAAGCAAGCCTTCTCTTTATCAAATGTACTCTCACGTTCCCACCAAAGATGACTCATCATAAGCCCTAATTGTACTCTTGATAAAATTTGGGGTGGGACCATGCTAGGTGTTAGCCTAGTGGGAGTAATCACTTTCAAGAATGAAAATATCCCTATATTTCTCCGATATATCAATTTTTCGTAGTTACCGATATCGATATTGGGTAGAAACAATATTTTTATAATATTCATTAAAAAATAAAAAATATCGATCTGTAATATCAATATCGCTTATTTTTTTCCACAATTTGAACCAAATATCGTTAGATATCGAGAAAATATCAACAGATATCAGGGAAATATCGAAAGATATCGAGAAAATATCGATGAATTTAAAAAAAAAAAAACTCCAAAAAATTGTGTATATATATAAATTTGTCACAACTGTAAAATTTATTCAAATTCTTTTGTTAAATTTATGTATTAAATGTTTGGTTTTTAAATTTTTAAATTTTCCAATATCGATATTCGATATCGATATATCCATTGATATTTCCACAAATTTAAGATCTCGATATTTCCATCGATACCAATATTTTCAACTTTGCTCACTTCTATCTCTTTGTCTCTAAGATGAGGAGATCAAAATGCATATTTTAATTTTTTATAATTTGATTTACATATATCCAAACTCAAGTTTTATATTTTACTGTTATACAAGATTAAAGATAAAAATTGTTAATTTGTATTTAAAGTGATAAAAAAATATTGGGTTGATAAAGTGAATATTTTTTTCTACTTTATTAATGTGGTAAAGAAGATGTTCTGTGTGTGTGTAATATTTTGTCAAAAAATGAAAATACAACTTTTTGACAGTGTAGCAATTGAAACAGACGGGAATATTGTTTTACGTTTGTACTCCCTCTGTCCCCAAATTTATTCATATTTTTTATTTTCGTTCTGTCTCCCAAATTTATTTTCATTTCTCATTTAGAAAATATTATTTTACTATTATACTGATAAATAATCACTTTATTTTCTAGGGGACCTCACTAATTTTCTACAATATCCTTATTTTATTTATTTTATTTCTTTTTTTTAAACTCGTGCCCATTCAAATGAGAATAAATTTGGGGAACATGAGAAAGAGAGTATTATAGTTTGATGTACAATTAATATTCTTTTTAAAAATGTGATTTTCTACTCCCTCTATGTACTACAATTGTGCCTAAATATTTGAGAATAGGCTTTAAGAGAATTGGATATAGTAGATAACATAAGTAGATAAAGTAAGAATAACGTGGGTATTGTAAAATTTATTTGTGAATCAAGTGATTATTTGCTAATAAATTAAATCATAAATTAAATAATTAAGTGATAATTGGAGATACTGATAACTTTTAAAATACAATATAAACACACTTTCGGTGGATGTTCATGTACGGCTCGTTTGGTTCGTAAGATAAAAATATCTATCCTTAAAAAACATGCATGTTTTTTAAGGATAGATATTTTTATCTTACGAACCAAATGGGCCCTAAAGAAAATAAACACACTTTTGAGGAAGTATCATTTTGCATCAAAGTGTGACAAAATAGTCTAGTTTAGTTGACGTTAATAATTGAGTTTGTGACGTTTTTCTTTCCTAGTCTCCAAAATGGAAAATGCATATTTTAATATTGTTATTTGCAAACACTGGCTAATTAATTTTCTTCTGAGCTAGAAGATATAACATGGGTGATTTACATACAGGTTCAAAAAAATCACTATATTTATTAATATGTTTACAATATTTGTATAAATTTTTTTTTCTACATATAACCTATTTATAAATATAGTGATTTTTTTGGACCTATATGTAAATCACTCGTATAATTATGGTGACAGAGCAGATGCAGGGATGCATATTTTAAGACAACGTGAAGGCAAGATATGAGATATATGTAAACAACTCACAGCTCATTTGTGATGAACAAACTATACAAAAGTAAATGAACAATACAACTATCATTGCTTTCTATTATGTTGGGCCCATAATTGGCTAAGCCCATTTTGCCCACAGCCCACTGTTTTCCAGAATATGATCTTAAATGCATATGTATGGATCTGATCATATACCCCTTCAATACTCACATGTATATATTATAAGCTATTTTTGATACATTTTTATCAGAATTTAGTAAATATTTCAACAAAAATATATCGAATGAAAACCTCAACAATCTTCTGTCAATAAACATTTAATCAACTTTTCAACATATAAAGTACTGAAAATAGTGTGAATATATTAAAAGGATAGGTGTAATAATAAGTATGGAGAAGTATATAATCTCATCCATTTTTAATCAATGTGAAGTTTGTTTTGAAAGTTTCTATATCTTTAAGTAGATTATTCCAGAAATTATTCAACAGAAGTATTAATACTAATGTAAATATTCAAAGAAAATTATCCAAAGAGAAAAAAGTTAAGACTATTGATATAGGTGAAAAAATTTCACTATAAAAGAGTGAGATTTAGAGTTATTCTGTAATTTAAACCAAATAGAATCATTATAACACAAACACATATATAACATTTATTAATAGTATTTATACTAATACAATTTATTCAGTAAAATTTTAACGTTCATTCAGTAATATCATTATATTTATAAATTAATATTTGTGTAAAATGCTATGAGTATTAATATTTAAAAACTATGGTATCATTATCCTATTTGATGAGAGTGACTCATTATATTTAATGTTATCATTACAACATTCTTCTGCATTCTTGTTGCTTATATGAAGAAAAAAAAAACCTCTAATTTATTGAGCTGATGAATATTCAATCAAAGCATCTTAAAAAAATATTGAGCCTTGATTTTTCGAAACTAAAATTATGTAACCACCAAGAAATAAATTAAACATAGATACTGCAATGTAATAAATTTAGACAACATCCGATGGCAAGGAATTTACAATTTGACAAAACGATAGAAAATTTTAGACACTAATTGGGAACATAAGGGGCAAACAAACTTACACAAGGATTAAGGTGATAGAAAATTTTAGACACTAATTGGGAACACAAGGGGCAAACAAACTTACACAAGGATTAAGGTGATGGAAAATTTTAGACACTAATTGGGAACATAAGGGGCAAACAAACTTACACAAGGATTAAGGTCATACTGCATGATTTGTGCAGCACGTTCAAACTCTTCCCGCAGGACCCGAATGCTAAACTTGTCAACTACTCGACCAAGATCATGAGACGTCTCAAATGGATCTTCAATGCATATCAAGTGACGATCATTGCCAACCCTTCTAGTCCAATCTTTCTCTCTCTTGCTGTGATAATGAGGTTCTTCATCATTTATTTTGTTCAAGCATTTATTTGAATTCCCAACCCCAACCCTTGATTATAAAAATTATTAAACTATAGGACAACATAACCCCTTAAAATCCCATAATATGACAGACCATATCATATGCTAACTTAATTATGGTAAAAAGACTTGCTAAAAATAAAAAAAATATTTCTCACCTGATTGTTCTTCCGGTACGAACTGATATAACATCATCTGCATAATCATGACAATAAGCCCAATAATGAAAGAAACCCCACACCAGCTGAGCAATACCTTCCCCATTCCGAGACCCAAAATTCTGAAGTTTCTCTACTTCATCAAAGTACGCACATTCAACATGCTCTACAGTGGCATAATAAGTTGTTGGCATTCCCTGTTAAGAAACAAACGAGAATAAATTTGATATGCCATCGCTCTACCGGCCCCAACAAAATTAGCAATGAAAGGGCATGCAACGTAGTCGATGAAACCAAAAAGACCTCAGCAAATTCCATATTTCCCTTCTGAATATATAATTGATCCTCATATAAAAACTATCTTTGCTAATCAATAGAAACAATGCATAATTATTATTATAAGAGGCACCAAATGAAGCATATTAAGCCATTTATAGTCAGATTATATTCAAGTGCAAACCAAAATACATAAGGACAGGCAAAGATGAGATTCATCAATAAAAGCATATTAAGTCATTCATAGTTAGATTATATTCAAGTGCAAACCAAAATATATAAGGACAATACTGGTATTGCACTGTAAAAACTATTGCTCATAATGGTACGGTACTGTAAAATATTGCCCAAAATGGTTGTCTAGATATTTAAGGACAATACTAGTATGTAAAACATACTAAAATATTGAGATACCAATTTAGAAATGAAAGGTACAAGGAAAAGAACATTCAAGCTCGTCTATCATCAAATATACCTGCAAGCAAGGAAGAATTGGAGGCCTGCGTTGTTGTAAGAAATGAATGCACATTAACACATACCTGAAAACAATGTTCAAATAATTAATCATAAGAAAAGAAATGCTAGGAATACTTAAGCATGTAAATATGAGGATAGTTGGGTAAGATAACTCACGCATAACTCGAGAGTGTTCCATGATAAGTTTCATTGACTCCTCGTGATTTAGCCCAATGTTTTACAATGAATGCCAACTGCCGGAGTCTAGCATCGATCTTTGAATAATCATGAAGCAGCTTTGTGTTTATAACAGCCAGCACATTGTTTATACAGATGTCGCAGGAAATGCCAGTGGTTGGGTCCATGAGCTTAACTACAGGAACTCTGGCACGTGTGAGTGCCTGGAAAATATTTTAAAAAACTAAAATATATTAATATACAAATTCATTGGTTCATTCCCACATAATTGAGCAAGTCCATTTTAACACAAAGCCTATTTTATAGGAAAAGCATTCTTGAATAATGTGAAATCTGTCTTGAAAGTGTTCTATATTGATGTATAGATTATTCTAAAGATTGTCTTGGAAATGGTAGATGTATTAAATGAATGACGTAGAACCTACCATCTCCTAGTATAAATGGAGATGCTTGGATGACTTCCAATCATCCAAAAGAAGATCTAAGAGAAGATCCAACAAGAGAAGAAAAGCTATGAGTGCTCTACAGGGTTTTCCGGATTTAGGTTTTCCACATAAAAATTGGGTGTTATCTTATTTGTTTTTTTATTTTTCAATTTTATTCCGCCTATTTTAAGTCACCCATTTAGGTTTTCCAACTAAGAATTGAGTGTCTATCTTATTTGTTTTTTTCTCAATTTTATTTTGTCTATCTTAAATCAACAAAGAGGGATTCTGCAATATCATTGTCTTCTTTTTCCCAATAGTGGTCTTTCTTAACTAATAAAATAAATAAACAAAGACTATAAAATGCATAGTAAAGAAAACAAAGAAGCCACTACGGACCTGTACATTCTGCAAATTGTCCGATTCAAATACTTCAGCCAGCTTTAGTAAGACTTTAGGCTTGTCAATATTTCCAAGATCCATTTCAAGACAAACATCAATATCACTCTTCGAAAAGCCAAAAGAGTTGGCACATGATCCATAAAGATATAATCGTGCCTCAGGCCACTCTTTCCCAACAAGCTTCTCCAATAACATTAACAATTGTCTTTGCTTAACCTTTTCTTCATCAGATGGGATTAGTGACTCAAACACTGCTAAAAGTGGACCATTAAGACTATGTATGTCATTCCGACATGTTGTTTGCCTTTTGAGATGTCTCATCCTCTGACTCATTATCCACTGTCCTCTATTATCAGATCTGCAATCCTGATCATAAAAGGCAAAAGTGAACTCGTAATTGAGTAAAACTATCATACATAAAATTGTTTTTGAAACACAATTTGAAATTCAAAAGCCTTAAAAGAGAATCAATATAACGTTCAAACAACTATAAAATGAATAATGATAGTTGTTTCTTAGATTAGAAGCAATATATTTGATAACTGATTTTTTATCATCGCAAAAACAAAAACAAAAAATAAAGAAATCAGTGCAATACAACAATTACAGATATGAAAAGCTATCTAGATCATATAAAAAGCACTCGTAACAAAAGGTATATAAAATAATGTTTTGTTTTAACTGACTTACAATACGCCAAAAGATGACAATTAAAAAAAAAAAAAAGAATTATTTGAAAATCCATATTATCTGCTATTCTATATAACTTAAGGAAGGTTACAAAGATAATATGAATTACCAACATAACATTCCTTTACATGCCCATATAAAATGTTATACTTCAAAGCATCAAGATTGGAAGGATTTAACTATTTTGTACAACTCTCCATTGATAAGACTTGCATACCTTATATTAAAACTTTTATATGACAACAAACAATAGTAGTTTTTGTATTTTTAAATTGTCTAATTGGAATCTTTGAAAGTGGTTTTTATTTGAATCAAGTGATCTTTAGAATACATCCGCAAATACGCCCAACAACTTTTAATTGCTGATGCCGTATAGTCCAAATCTATATCACTGCTTTATGTTTATTTTCTATAAATCACTTCCTTATACCTATTTTCTACATCACTAACTTTTTATACTCCAAATTCATATCACTGCCTTTTGTCTGATATCTATTAAAATCTTCCTTAGACATGTGGAAATGATTTAACACACAGTTTTGTGCCCTCCACAAGGAAATTTATATATACTTGTATCAGCAACAACTAGAACTTGGATTGTCAAATTAAATACATATACAATATCAACATTCCACATTTATGATGCTATTGCTAGAGCATGTTAAATAATTTGGTCTCTTCAAATGGCCAAATGGAATTGGGATACTTTCAGTAATCAGAATGCAGAAAGAGATTACCTTGTCACGATGACGCTTCTTTTTATCACTCTCAGTTTCATCTTTCAAGCCAAGAGAACCCTCAAGCTGATCCTCCAGACCATTCAATTCAGTTTGCACTTTGTCCCCCTTACCATTCCTACCAGATGTCGATTCATCCATCATAGATTCCTCAATATCAGATGCCGAAGACGAAGGAAGGTTGCTCCCAACTGGAATTCCGGGGGAATCAAGCTGATTATTTAATCTGTCATTCATATGCACATGACCAGGAGGCCTCATACCATATCGGTTCATCGAAAACCCAGGCGGAGGAGCAACCACCTTCGAATTCCCATTGTCCCTATGCTGCTGTACCCTGTCATTACTATTCCTTTCTTGCTTGTATACGCTGGAATTCCCTTGTGCACTCTTATTTCGAGCATCTAGAGCACCATTGGGCAGATTCAGAGACCCAAATATCAGATTTGGACCCTGCTTCAAATTGACACCAGAAGACCCTAAATTCCTCGTGTCTCTGAAGTGAAGATCAAATTGAGGGGCAGTGTAATTGAAGACGGCAGGTGTGGAGGAGAAATCAGGGTTTAAATTAGGGTTCGCGCTAGGGTTTTGGTGGATGTAACCGTTGGGGGTAAAGGGTGGGGAAGGGAAGTGATTCCACTGCGGGTAAGGTAGATTCTGGCCGCTGGGTGGGAACGGCATCCGAAAGGTGGGGATTGAGGGACCCACCGCTGCGACGGCAGGGTCCTGTGAGAAAGATTGGGAAGGCGGCGGCTGAGGGGAACTAGGAGGGCCGGAGCTGGGTGGATTTCGGAGAAGATGGAGGAGGAACTCGCCGCCGCTCGACGGCGGCGCGTCGCGTCCTCGGCCATTCATGGTGAAATTATTTGGACGCCGACGCGCAGATGTAACTTGTGATAGTGTGGTTTCTTAGTGGGTAATTTACATTATATGGGATGGGAGTTTGATCGAAGAAAGTCTCAAAGTACAATAAAGTCTATTTAGTTGTTTGGATCGAATCTAATTTATGTTTCACCGATTCACGTTTTTGTAGATCACAACTACTTGGGGAAATTTTATTTAGGTAATTTTTTTTTAATAAAGTAAACAAACCTTCTTTTTTATATACTATAGCATAGTATATACAAAATATGTTTAAGGAGAAATTTTATATTTTTTCTTGTACGGATGTTTTTAAGTACAAAAATACTTCACTCATTCCACCATAAGTTGCACATTTTGTTATTTTTATTCATTCCACTATATGTTGTTCATTTATTTTTTACCTTTTTATTAAACTATTATTCATTTCTTTATTATTATTTTTAATACACTTTACATTATTTTCATTACTTTTTTACTTTTCATCATCACATCTCATGTATTATATCAATATTTTCATACCCTTCTTAATATTAATGCCCAAAAGTTGTGAGCAACTTATAAAGGGGCGGGGGAGTATATGTTTTTATTTGTTATATCTCATCTATAGGATATTATTTAGGGATGGCAATATTATCTCTGTCTTGCCCCGAAAATTTTGGATTGGGTCAGATCCGTTCCAAATTGAGAATGAGTCGGATTAGACCCGTCCCATTTAAAAACAGATCAGGTCTGGATTTTATATTTGGTCCACAGGTGCCCGACCCGACCCACATAGTTATATATATAATTAGTATTAATATCACATATTCTAATAATGTGTTCATATTTTTATAAGATAATAACTATTCAAAATCATTGAATTTTTATTTTCCAAAAAAGGGATTTATATCATATTTATAATTTTCTTATTTTTTATTTCAAATATGTATAAATTTGATGTATTCATATCCAAATATATTAGTAACTAAGGGTACGTTTGTTTTGGGATTAAGGGGGTCGTGGGAAGTCATGACTTTGAAATCTTGAGATGTGAAAACCTTGATGAATAGTAAAAGTGTGTGTTTGTTTTGGGATTTTAGTAGGGTAGGATGTTACTTTATGTCAAATCGAAGTGTGATAATGATTGATTTTATAGATATAATAATATGTATAATAGGTATTTTATGAGTGTTGTGTTGGAAAGAGTAATAATAGGTTTAATAGGTATTTTTAGGTGTGGATTGAGTTTGGGATGTGAAATCTGGAATTGATTTTGTATAAAATTTATCAGGTGTTATTCATTTTCGTATTATATCATCTATTTTGACATTCGATGGTGATATTTACATAATAGAGTTATCATATATTTAAAATAATAACATAATATTTTTTATTTAAAAATATATGAACAAAACGGGTCACAGGGCAATATTATAGGATCCTTGCGGGTCCCGATGCAGGTCTGAATCAGTATATTTTAAATCGAATAAGTCCTAAGTATTAAACTACCCGGCCAGATTTGGGTCATTGTCATCCCTAATATTATTAGAATTATATTTCTCTAATTTACTTTTATTATATACTTTTTCCTCTTGATTTTTTTATCAAGTCAATTAGTAAATACTACTATCTCAGCCTCATGTCTTTTTTTTTTCCAAAAGATCTGCACACACATATTAAAAAAAATATGAAATATATGAGTGTGAAGTTAAATAATAAAATATAAAAGTGTATATTATTAACTTTTATAAGTGTAAATTATTTTTTTTAAGGTGTAAAAAAAGAATTAGGACATCCTAAAACAATAAAAAATGTGGAAAAAGGAAGATTTAAAAAGAAAAAAGAAAATGGCATATCCAACCTAGAATACCAAAAGAAGAAGAAACTAGACTTATTTTTTTGGAAGTATTTCCGTCCATGTTCCAAAGGACGATGATTTTTGAAAAATAAAAACTTAATACATAAAAGAAAACCCGCCCAAAAACAAATCAATGCAAGTAGTAATTGGGCCTGGATTACAAGCCCAAATAACAATTGGCCCAGATTATTGGCACTAGCCAGTAGCCTCTTTAGAAATTGCACTGTTTTTTAAATTGTTTAGATTATTTTTTGAATTTTTTTTTAAAAATTCATTTTTACTTTTCACTGTATTCGAAAAATATATATAAAAAAATTAAAAAATTCGAAAATATTTATCAAATAAAAAATAGTATATCTATCTGAGTAATATATTGTCCAAAAAAAAATTAGTGCCAATTACCTGACCATAACAAAATCTTTACACGAATTAGTAAATAGAAAATCAAGCAACCAGGTCACCTAACACAAGCAAAGGTCCCAACGAATAACTTGCATTTGCTAAATCCAAAAACTTGCGCACAAAAAGTATATAAAGAAAAAATATTATGAAATTCTTCTTATATACTCCCTCCGTCCCGTAGGAATTTGCACCCTACGGGACGGCATATTTTTTAAGAAAAATAATTTTATATATAAAGTAGTGGTATATGGGTAAATATGTATAAATGTTTGTGAGTGTGCACGTAAATCAATGCTTCCTTTTTTAGTGGTGTGCAAATTTGCGTGAGACATCCAAATAAGAAAAGTGTGCAAATTCCTGCTGGACAGAGGGAGTAACATATATGTTTAATACAATTGCATACAAGTTTTCATGGATTGGAATATTTCAACAATTTCTTTATATACAATGAACTATTTTATCAGCATTATGATTGATTATTGTGACAATTGACAAAAATTATATTGGAGACGATTACATTATATTTTGATCACCTTTTACTCTTTTTTTTTTTTTTTTTTGCATTTTTTACAAGAGAAAGACATTTTTTTTTTATATTTTCTTTATTATGAGTGGATTGAGCAAATCCAAATAGGAACCAAACATGAATCCATTGGAATGAAGTATTGGAAAGAAAAAATGTGTACTTCATATTTCACTAAACGTTGTGTTAGAGGAAAGAGAATTTTAATTTAAGGGTATTTTGGTCCAAAATTAAAAAATAGCTAAAAGAAATAGGAATGAATGAGTAAGAGATGACAAAATAAAAATAAAAATTGACCATCTCAAAATATTTAATAGAGAATTTGTCCTTTAATTATTTTATAAATTAAATATCATTATGTTGATATAGGATGTGCATGGAAGATATCATGTAATAATTTTCTATAATTTACACGGAAATATGATCAATATATATAACTTTATTGGAAATTAATTTTTCAGTTTGTAACTTTATTTTTTTAATTTCGATCCTATTAATTTTTAAAATTTAATTTATCTTATAATTTTAATTTTTTTAATTTTAATCCTATTAACTTTCAAATTTAATTTTCATCCTATAATTTTTTCTTTTATATATTTTTTCTTTTATATCATGTGACATCCCAATTTCATGACATTTAATTTTCTAAAATCTCCAAGATCCTCCTCTTTTTTCTTCATCTTAGTATTCAATAAAAACTCTATAAAATTAAAATTAGGATTCATATAAGGTTATATTTTAATTATTTTTTCATTTTTAGGTAATTTATTTTTTAAATTATAATATATTTCTTAATTAAATAATGAGTAATTGAGGTTTATAAATTTTAATTAGAACAAAGTTTTAATTAAATGACTAACTGATAAATTATTATTTTTAAAAGATGAATTGAATCGAGAAGACAAATATATTTTAAATAATCTGCGTTAATAATACTCCCTCTGTCCCGCAGGAATTTGCACACTTTCCTTATTTGGACGTCCCACACAAATTTGCACACTACTAAAAAAAGAAGCATTGATGTACGTGCACACTCACAAATTTTTATACATATTTACCCATATACCACTACTTTATATATAAAACTATTTTTTCTTAAAAAATGTGTCGTCCCGTAGGGTGCAAATTCCTACGGGACGGAGGGAGTATAATTTTTGTAAACTCACATAGTAAATGTGGCTTTAAATGCTAGTATTAAATATCAGTAATTTACTACATCCGTCCACAAAAAATACGTTCATATTTTTTCACGTGGTTTAATGCAATATGTCGGAAGGTATTACGAGATATTGTGATGTTCATTATGAATAAAACGAATATTTTTAGAAAGTATATCATATGTACTTTCCAAAGATACTCGTTTAATTCATAACGGACATCACAATATTCCGTAATATTTTACGATATATTGCATTAAATCACGTATAAAAATATGAGCTTATTTTTTACAAACATAAGGGTATTATTTATGTGGGATGATGATATCATGAAAAAAAGAAAAACTTGATTGATTGAAGAATTAACTTTTTGTGATTTATAGTGTCATACGCGGGGCATGTGGGTGGCAGAACGGATAACATAGGAAATCGTAGTTGTCACCTTTTTTCTACAAAATTTCCACCTTATTATGAATTATTTACGACTTTGCAACTGTGGGAAGAAGATTTTTTATTTTTACACAAATCAATTTTATGTCAATTTATTGAGAAGGTAGTGAAAAAAAAAAGTTTTGGCCTAAATATATGCCAATTTTGTATGTTTTCACTTTTCACCCTATATTATGTTCAAGAGAATATACTCTCTTCGTTAAAAAAAAAAAGAAAATACTCTCTCCATCTTAACTTTATTTTCATATTTATTTAATTTCAATGTTTTAATTTTATTTTACACACTTAAAAAATTATTTTATATTTATGAAAATTAATAAAATATATTTCCCCGTTCTATTACTTCATATTTACCTTATTTAAATATCTCAACTCTACTTTTAAAGCTCTTCAAAGAATGGAATGTATTCTACCAACTTGGCATACAAAAATCTGGTAATGCAAAATAGTTTAGGTGTTTATGACATTAAGTTGAGAAAGACTGTAAAAAAATATGAAAAAGTTATGCTCCGAGAAGAGCACAAGCTATAATCTGGAAACTACTTCGAGGAAGAATGGCTACAAAGGACAATCTGATAAAAAGAGAAATTAATCGAGCTGTTGGCGATCTCAGGTGCACATTTTGCAATAAAGATGATGAAAATATTTCACATCTTTTTTTCCTTTGTAAGTTTTCGCACGCTATCTGGGCAAAATGCTACCAATGACTTGGAATACATGTGGTTGCTCATAATAAGCTGATTGAGCATTTTCTTCAACATCCTTTGATCTTCGGGAAAGGAAAACAAGAAAGAATAGCAAACACCATATGAATTGGAATAGCATGGACAATTTGGAGCGTCGGGAATGATTTGATATTTAATGATATGAAAGTGGATCCTAACAGAGTTTGGGACGAAATCAGAGGCAGGGTATATATGGCCATGGCTTACGGTAAAAGTGAAAAGCATGAGGAGCATTTCGATTCAGGAGTGAACCCAAAATTCAAAAATTTATTATACTTGAAATAATTATTGTGCAGTAAAAATTTAGTTGTAAGCTATGTTGCACGGGTGCGGATACACAGATGCGGGTGCGATACGATACGAGTTCGGGGATACCAGTTTTTAAAAAAATTAGGGTGCGATTCGTTAAGGATACGTCTATTTATTTATATTTTATTATATATAATATCTAAAAAAATATATTTCATATAAAATTTTATAAACCAATTATAAATCATTTATATTTTTTATCACCTAAAATTTGAGTATATTCAATAATATAATATAATTATGTAAAAAAAATATCAATTCAAGTTACATTAGTTCAATACATAAATCATAGTAGTAAATTCAATCTAAAACAAGTGTCACACTATCAATTTAACTTATACGAAATAATAAAATTCAATTTAAATAATATATTTAATGCTTATAAATAGGATTCGTGCAGTGGATTCGAGAATCCGTTAGCTGGATTCGCCACGTGGCAGATGGATTCGCCACGTGGAGAATCAGACACGAGAATCCAAGAATCTTACCCCTTTTAGGATGCGGGTGCGAATTCAATACTGCATTATAACATTTTTAGAAGAATCCTTGTATCATAGGTTGTAAGGCTTGCTGGGGACTTTAAAAAAATCTCTGTAAAATTTAGCTTTGGGGGATGGAGTATTACTTATGCTCAAACCAATCCCCGGTTCCATTAATAAAATTTTATTTAGCAAAAAACAAAACAAAACATAAAAATAAAATATTTTACATTAAAAATTAATAATATATATATATATATATATATAATTTTACATTCATATACTTTTTTTTTTTACACTCAAATAAACCCTATCTTAGTTTTATTCACGTGTCATTTTCGAGGGTAAAAATTGTCAACATAGGGAATAAATAGGTAAAAGAGCAGCAGCAGCTGGTAGATTTTATTTATTCATGTCAAACAGCAGCAAGCAGGAACAACATTTAAAACAGATAGATTTTACTGGGAAGCATGAAAAGGAGGGGGAATTATTCCCTGTGGCATCTCCCCCGATCCAGTAACGAACCATTTCATGTCATCGTACAGCTGCTGAGCCGCCGTATAGTTCAGAAGCTCAATCCCGTGGAATCCTCCCGGGTTGAACCGGCTGTAAACGGGCACCAACCACCTTCTCAAATATTTAGCCAGCTGTACGGATCTGTCCACCAACGGGTCCCCGTAGTCACCCTTGATGTACACCTTCGGTAACCGGAAAATCCGGCCCACGTAGGTCCCACCAGATATGGGATTGCAGAACTCGTGGTCCCGGTCCAGCCACGTCGGCAGCGCCAGCGCCCACAGCACGTCGCAGATGTAGAGAGCCGCGTACGGGTCATCTTCGAGTCGGAGCTCCGACTCGGTTCTCCGCAGCCCTCCGAAGAAGGGCTGGTTCATGAGGATGCCCTTGATCCTCATCGGCCGGAGATCGAAGTCCATGGCGCGGATGGCGGCGTGGTAGACTATATTGGCGCCGGAGCTGCTGCCGACGAGGAACGTCCGGGAGAAGTCGGCGTAATCCAGCCAGGGGTCGCGGCCGCCGACGCCGAGAGACTGGTTCTTCAGCCAGAGGACGGCGGCGAGGGCGTCGTCGAAGGCGGCGGGGAGGCGGTTCTCGGGTGCGAGGCGGTACTCGACGGAGACGACGACGGCGGGGAACTGGGAGGCGATGTTGTTGCAGAAATTGTGGAAGAGGATGGTGGAGGCGCTGAAGAGGACGAAGTCGCCGCCGTGGAAGTAGACGATGAGGGGGAGCTTTGTTTTCGTAGGGGGGTTGAGGGGGATGTAGAGGCGGACGTAGGCCTTGGAGTAGGGACTGATGTAGATGTCCTGGGAAAGGGCGGGGGGTTTAGAGTCGGCGCCCGGGGTGGGCCCCACCATGGGAACATAGATGTTGCGTTTTAAGGTGCCGTCTGGGTTCCATTCGATGCCGAGGGCCTTGAAGGCATCTTCCCAGGTGTGCTGGCTCTGGCTCGTTTGCCATGAAATGCAAACTAGCAGTAAGACAAAAATGGCTCTCACCATTTCGATCAATGGATCGAATAAGACAGGAGGGTTGAGTTCTTGAGCGAGTGGAACTCCGCTTTATATATACTCCCTCCGTCCACGAAATTTATGCTCACATTTTTGCACGTGATTTAATGCAATATGTCGGAAGGTATTATGAGATATTGTGAGGTCCGTTTTGAGTAAATAAAGTATTTATGTAAAGTACATATGATATACTTTTCATAAATATTCTTTTTATTCAAAATGGACCTCACAATATCCCGTAATACCCTCCGACATATTGCATTAAACCACGTGCAAAAATGTGAGCATAAATTTCGTGGACGGAGGTAGTATATATATAGAGCGACGGAGTAGCTACTGATGTACATGCTTTGCTTTCTTTTTTAGTTTAATAATAAATTGACTCTATCTTTATTATGCTTGGCACCCGACGGGAAATCCCCGATTCCCACTAGGATCCGGGAATCCCTGAAAAAAATGGCGGGAATGGAAAAAATATTTTTTTAATGTAGGTGGGGATGGGATGAGGCCCGCCTTGTTTCCTACTGGACTTGCATAAATTATATATTTACAATTATTGTACATATATATTATTCTATTGTTCCTTTATATGTTGCTCATAATTTTTGATCATAAATATTAAGAAGGTAAAAAAATATTGATATAGTACATATGATGTGATTGAGAAAAGTGAAAAAGTAATATGAATAGTGTAAAAGTTATTGAAAATAATAAAAAAAAAATCAATAATAATTTTCAAAAAAAGTAAAAAAATAAATGAACAACATATAAGAGGATAAATAAAAATGACAAAACAAGCAACTTATATTGGGACAGAGGGAGTATATATTAACATATTATATATATCACATAAGTATATTATATTATAGATTTCATTTATAAATATATATATACATATATAACTAATTAATCATTCATGTATGTATAATATATAAAAATCAAATTTAATGTTATTTATGTATTTTAAATTTTAATAATATCATTATTTATTTAAAAAAATTATTATACATGTTAAAAAATTTAAAAAAGTAGAAGAAAAAAAGTTCACGGGGAACAGAGAATTTCCCCACAGGAGTGTATTCACGAATGGGGATGGGACAAAATTTTCCCCGTAAAATTCGCAGGAACGGTAAAATCCCGCGACCGCGGGGAAGGAAATGGGAATTTGCCCACGTTCCGGCCCCATTGACAAAGCTAATCTTTTTATATTAGTAAAAACGAGATGGTTCTATAGTGGAAAATATAGATAATTAAAATTGACTAATAATTAATTTATTTCGAAACTAAATGTACAGATCTCAAAATAAAAATTGGTCAATTCGCACAAATTATATATTTTTGACCAATTTTTATTATCAGTAATCACTAAATTCACAAGTTATTCTATATCTATGTTATTATAAACTCTATTCATTTTATAGAAATTTGCACTTTACGGGATGATCTATTTTTTAAGAAAAATATATTTTATATATAGAGTATTGTTGTCATGTATGTAAATATGTGTATAGTTTTGAGAGTGTGCATGTATATCAATTTTTTTTTTAATATTACACAAAATTATATTGGATGTCCAAATAAGAAAAGTGTGCAAAATCCTATGGAACAGAGAAAATATCATTCTCAATGAATAATTTTTATATATATTTTAGCACATGCATATACACATATATATTATATTTTTTCTTAGATTTTCTCATCTTCTCAACACCCGCCCTTAAGATTTAATGCTTTCTCAGTTAGATTTATTTTGAATTGAAGTTGTTAATTTGAGCTCTTATTTAGGTGATTTCTATCTTTATATTTAATTTTGTTGGTAAAATTTTAATGTTTATGAATTATTGTTTTTCTCTTGTTATTGGCTTTGTTTGAGATGATATTTATTGGCTAAAAATTTAGTGTTTGGGTTTAGAATTATGTGGGTAATTGATTAGTGGATTGATTTTGTTTGTTTATTATAATTGAAGGTTGAATGATTAGTTTAATGGGGTTTGTTTGATCAATTGCCTGTTGTGCTCTTTAAATTCATATGGGTAAATTGTTTGTTGCAATGAAAGTTGAATTGACATGTTTATTTCATATATGTGTGAGTTCGATTTTGAGATTTGAGTTAATATTGGATTATCGCAACGAGAGTTGAGTAATTTTCAGTAGAAAATCAGTTAATCTATGTTAACTGTTTGAATTAATCTTTAGGTAATTAGTGAGGGGACTAGAGGTGGGCATCTTAGTATACGAGTGAAAAATCAAGCTAGAATTATTTCTGGACTCGTGTAATTACTCGTTTGGGAAACGGTCAACTATTCCTATAACAACCTGCATGCTTAATTGACGTGTTAATCTTAGGCTTATTCAGTACGGTTTAATGTGTATTATTTGTGATTGCTCCTACATTTACCGACAAAAAGTATAAATGAAGTTGTCAAACCATTGATTGATTATCCCGTAATAAAGAACACTCGAACACAATTTTCTCGTATTTGATATCTTCGTTGATTTATTTACTTGTTTGCTATTTTAGTGCTTTATTTAGTGAATTTTTTAGTTCTAATATATTTTCTTTGCTTTAGTTTATTGATTTTATTTAAATTATTGCAATTTAGTTTAATAGAGTCAAGATGATTTGCACTACAATAAAGTGTCGACATATAGTTCTAGGGCTACACTAGCCACTTATCCCGTTGATTGATAATTTAATCGGGCACTTACTATTGCTACACAAATTTCTTACACCTTGGAAGTAATTGTAGTAAAATACGTGTCTGTTCTAACTCTTCCGCTAATATTTTTTGCAGTATGAATACATAAACAAATATTATAATGTCATAGTCTTGTATGTACAAGCTGCATTGTGTAACTTAAGTGTAATTTTTAAAAGTTACATCATTTATTATTGAAAAGTCACACGTATTATTACTGAAAAATGAATTTTTAAAATACACTTTGTAGTAATAATATGTGTGACTTTTCAATAGTATTTTCTGTAACTTTTAAAAAATAAATTTGAGTTGCACAGTGCACTTAATGCACAAGAGACTTACTCGATAAAATATCAAGGTGCATGCATAGTGTATTAATCCCAATCTAGCTCATTAACAAACAATTAGCACACCTTAGGTATTAGTATGTTCATGTGTTGCATACTCACTCCATCCATTGTGGTTAGAGGTTGCAATTTCAAATACGACACGATAATACTAAACAAAAATTGTGTGTTATTTAATGTTTAGATTTATCGTGTTTGTATTCTTATCGTGTCAATCTAATAAAACACGAATATTTCATGTCGTGTCAACCCTTTAAACACGATATAATTAATTGATAAAAAAATAATCTATTAGTGATCTGATATGCATTACTAATACGTATATGTTAGTAGCACGTTAATAAATTTTAAATTTTAAATTCTAAATATTAAATATATTATTATTAAAACTGACAATAAAATCTAAGATTTATTAGTTTTTGTGTCCTTAATGTGTCCTTATTAATTTATTAAAATTGATATAAATTTTATTGTTATGTCGTGTTGACATGAAATTTTTTTATGTTCATATTCGTGTCGACATATATCTTATAGTATCGTGTTCGTGTTTCACCTTATCGTGTCGTGTAATTATTGCGTTAACACGATTGTACGATTTGCCACCATTACTCTTGAATAGGTGTTTCAGTAACACGATATATGACTACATTTGTTTTAAACATTCTATAAACCTTAATATTTTACAAGTTATTTTAAGAGTTTGTAAGTAAAGCTATTAAACGAAACGAGCGGCTTATGAGCTCAGCTCGACTTGATTCGATATGTTAAACGAGTTTAGCCAAACTAAAAAAAAAATACATGTTTGCTAATATAAACGACCGTCTTTTAATGACGGTCTCTAATCAACCACAGCCTAATATGAGTCTTTAATATTGGCGACCGCATTTTGATGGTAGTCTCTGATCAGCGACCGCCTTGATCCGATCGCTAACTTATCCATGTTAATTATGACCAGAATGTGTGATGGCAAACGAAATGAAAGGTGAAAGAGAGATTAAGAGAGAGAGAAAGTGAGGATAGAGACATCTCATTGCTGTTGTGGCCGGAGGAAGAGGAGGGCGACTATTGTAAATAAATTTAAATATTTTAATTGTTCTTTGAATATTTTATTTTATATACTTAAAAATATTTAATTTATTTTATAAATATTTTTTATATTGTATATATATAATAAATTATGTGTGTATTTTTTTTACATTTTAAAAAAAATTAATTCAATATTTTCTAAAAGGTAAAAAGCAAACGAAAAACATATAGTAAGGATAGACGAAAATGAAAAAATGAACAACATATAGTGGGATGGAGGGAGTACATTATAAACTTTAAATTCCAAAATATCATGAAAAATTATTTCAATTGTTATATTAATTATTTTCAAATTGATAATATAAATTAATTTTATTTATGTTTTTAGATATATAATAATGTGGGTACTGATTGTAATGATCATTATGAATTTACTTTTAGGTAAGGGGTAAATTGTTCGAAGTTTGGATTGCCAAAAAGAAAATAAAAAGTGATAATTAATTATTAAGGTATCTCACATTAGCAGTTAGTGTGGTTTTGGGTGAGCTTATAATTCTGGACAATTCTCTCACTTACAACCAGAGTTTTAATAGTGTTAGGCCTTTATAGATGGTATCAGAGTCACCTCTCAACTCGATGTTTGGACCCACTTGTGAAACCACGTGTCAAGCCTGATGAGCCTCTTACATGAGTAATGATATTAAGGTATCTCACATCAGTAGTGAGTGTGATTTTGAGTGGACTTATAAGTCTAACAATCTTCTTAATTCAATTAGATTTTTAAATGTAAAGTTAGATCTCCATATATTAATTTTGTCAAAATTCAAAAAATTTAATTGAATTGTAATTTATGGGTAGATGGTAACATTTTATGCAATTAAATCTATTGAATTTGACCTTAATTTGTTCCATTTGAACTAAATTTTTTTATATGGGCTACAAGCCTACAACATTTTTTTAAGAAACCATTTGAGCTACAACTAATAAATCCATTGATTTGCTCTTGATTATGTATCACGACGAGGGTCGCTGTCTCGCTGATGTTTGAACTTTGAAAATAGATTTCATAGACTTTTCACTTTTCCCAAATTTAGATAGTATAATATACCACGTGTGATTATTTAATAAACGGACAAATATAGCATGTATAATAATTAAAGAGTATTTGAATGAGCTTATAATTTTTAAAAAAATGAATGAGTGGGTATTGTGTTAAAATGTTCATATCATGAATTATTTTTCAATAAAGAAAAAATAATTTATAAATATAAATCTTGTACCACAAAATGATTTATATTGTGAAAATGATTTATATAATATTTTATCAAAATGAAAAGTAGGTATTGTGTGAAAATGGTTCATACAAGGTTTTTGTGCAACAATTGCACAATGCAATTTAATTTTTTTGTTTAAATTGTACCGTTTATTACAAAAAAATTATATAAATTATTATTAAAAAATTATACTATTAAAGACACACTTTTCAATAATAAACTCTTTCCCACCGCTAATTTTTTTTATCAGTAAATATTAATTGTTAATAGTTACCTTATATCTCATTCAATACCTCCACGCCAACCTTATATCTCCTTCAACCAGAGGGAATCGAACTCAGGTCACTCATTTAAGTGAGGAGTCTGGTGGGCAGGTGAACTAAATTATACTCCCTCCGTCCCACTATAAGTTGCTCATTTTGTCATTTTCGCCGGTCTCACTTTATGTTGCTCATTTACTTTTTTACCTTTTTTTTATAAATATTATTCACTTTTTATTTTTAATATTTTTAATGCTATTCTCATTACTTTTTCACTTTTTTTCATCATATATATTATTTATACTATATTAATATTTTATATTTTTTTAATATTTGTGGCAAAAAATTAACGAGTAACTTATAATAGAATAGAGTGAGTAATAATTTGGGATTTTAACGTGGGGGGGGGTGGGGGGTGGGGCGTTGATTGTTCCTGATAGCAACAGGGGATGGGGTTTGTTATGGGAACATATAGTGGAGAACAAGTGGTCATTTATTGCCAAAGTGTAATAATTTGGGGATGGGGGCGGTGTGTGAGTGTCAGAATTTTAATTTTTGGTAGAAATAATTCTAGAAATTAATTTATTTAATATATTAAAAAATTGTTAAAAAGTGCACTGATAGAAAAAAGGATAATATAAAATTGAAAAGAAAAAGAAGAGAAAAGAAAAGCACTCTTCTGATTAAGCTGATTAAAGTTAAAGCAGGCCATTTCATCCTGATTAATTATGTGTGGAATCTCAATATGTCATGCGATATCATATTCGGACCGATAATTACACTGGATAGAACATCGGTTATAAGTTCATTCGGTCCAATCGTTAAAATTATTTTGATCTATTTTTATAATATTATATATGTTAAATTAAAAAATAAAATAAATTAAATGGTTTTATTTTAAATTTTAATAAATTATTAATTATATATTGAAATAAATACAATAGAATCATAGACAATCAAAATTAAAATACTCAAAATAACTCAAGCTATAATATTAGATTATAGTCCATGACATGTTTCATAACTCATGCCTAGTAAAATCTCAAATTAAAATATTATTATGAAAATTTAAAATATATAAATTGTAGAATAAATTAATTTTGGGATTGAGATGTTTTTTAAGATTTAATCTAATAAAAAAATTAAAAAACTAAAATATAAAAACAAGCCGGTTCAAACGGAAGATTCAACAGATTTTGACCAGTTCTTTCCTTTTGAACCATAAAAACGGTTTTTTGGGGGTAACCGGACTGATTCAACCAGCTTTTAAAAACAGTGTGCGGACGCCTCACGTGGGGAATTTAATTTGAATTGTGCCAAAGATTTTAGACCCCCCCTCCCCCATTTTACATTACAAATAATTAATCATCATATTTTAAAATGTATCAAATAATCGATTAAAAATATATTTAAAAATAATTGAACAATAAAAGGTCAGCTTTAAGAAAGAAAAAAAAGTTTCAATTGTATAATCTATTCAGCTTAGATCGGGATTGATTCCAATATTTAATCATCATATTTTAAAAAAAATTAGATTTAATGATAATTTATTGACATTAGTTTGTAAAAATATAAAAAGTCTTTAAAGGTAAAATTTTTTAAAAAAATTAGGAAGCATAATCTTCAATTTTTTATTTCTTGTGTTAAATATAAAATTTTTAATTCTATTTTCATTCGACACATGCATAATTCTTACAACTATAAAATAATTTGAATAATAGTTGATATTTCAAAATTTATTTGATGTCTCCTTCTAAACCCTATTTACATGCATATTCAATATTTTTTTAAGTAGATGAATTAAGACAAATATTCTTAAAATTTTACAAAGATGGAGTGTATATTATTATCTGCACATGACAACAACTCATAATAAATTGATTAGTGATTAAATCAACAAGAATGTATTTTCAATTATCCAATAGATTAAGCCAGTCAAACTCTCTGTTGATAAGATTCAATAATCAAAGGATTATTGCTGTTTAATCTTGAGATCTTATCAAACAATAACAAGATTATATGATTTGTTCTTGAAGGTTGAGTATAGAGAGAGAGAATGAGAGTTTTAGTGAGAGAAAAAGTTTGTTGTATTATAAATGCTTAGAGAGAGAAAGGTACAATGGAGACATATTTATAGGTTTGCATGTGTGAGGTGACACCTTGTGAGCCTATTTGGCTTTAGGTGTTGACAAGTGTCCTTGACACTTGTCTTTACTCACTACAATGCTTTCCTTTACACTGATTGTCCTACTACATATCTACTTGCTTTTTATACGCACGATGTCTATGTCTTAGGCCTAGGCGATCTTCGGGGCGAGCTACATTGCCTTGTGTCGTTTCGGGAGCAATATAGAGGTGGACTCTTGCTTGGTCTCCATGGATATGTGCGAGTTTCCCTTCGAAAAGGGAAGCTCGCCTGCGGACTTCTCTCTCTTGGACATGGTTGGTCATTGGATTTAGGTCATTAGGAGTCTGGGCGACCTTCTTCTTCTTGGCGAGCTTCTCTATGTTGACTTTGGTCAATGTAGAGGACGTAGCTCCTAAGCATATCGACGACCTTCTTAATCTTGGGCTGATTAATCTCGGGTAGTTCGCCTATCAACACTCTCTATTAGTCTATAATAAAAGATAAATATATTTTTATAACTTTATCTTATGTATGAGAATACATGTATTAGATAATATTATAAATGAGACAAAGCTCTAATGAATTCATATTTTTAAAAGAAAATGCAATTTAAATAGTAAAGTGAAACCTTGTCCCAAATATGAAATTAACTCACAAATCACTTTATTTTCAAACAAAGTGAATTCCCACGTATTTACGCGAAATATTAGTAACAGTTAAGATTCATGGTATATAATCTTTTTATAATATAATAAAAAACAGGAATTTTAAAAGATTTATTACTGAAGTTTATTATGAATTTTATTTGTTATAATTGTAAATTCTTGTTGTATAAAAAATTGTTGAATTTTTTTTTTATAAATATTTATAAAATTCAATATAAAATAATTTTTATTTGATTGATTAAACAATTTTTTAAAATTGAAAGTCTCAAGAAGAATTTTAAAAATTTGTCGATTAATTAAATTAACATACGTAACAAATTAAAATATGTATATATAT
>JAPKLY010000021.1:2449959-2521147 GCA_026898435.1 Prunella vulgaris | reverse complement strand
CCCCCCCCCCCAGCCAAATATATTCAAAGATGGGGACACCATTACACTGCAAGCAAAATGGGCCCCTCTCTCTCTCTCTTTCTCTCTCTCTCTCAATATCACTCTTCATAATGCAAGTTTGCAACAAAATACTATTGCTTAATTTTTTATTCACAAAAACATTTTGTGTTGATATATATATATAGTCTTGTGCATATACGGGGAATCCTCAAAAAAGAACTTTATCTCTTTCTCTCTCTCTTTTATGTATTTGTGTGGCAATTCGCATGTATTAGAATTTGTAAGCCTTAAAAGAAGGTCTTGAAAACTATGGCTGCAAATTTTGCTTTTCCGTTTTGCTCATTTTTTAAATATTTTATAAGGGATGGTTTAGGAATAAAGAATACTTTGAAAACTCAGCCATGTAATATTTCAATCTACTGTCCATAACGCCAAATTGAAATGTTAGAATGGAAAATCTCTTTAGTGGGTGAATATAAATTTATATATTCATGCAATGATATAAATATAATTATACTATATAAGTAAATATAAATAATTAATTGAAATAATATTATGTTTATGCACCTAGACATAAATTTATAACATCAATGAGCATGTTATGATTTCTACCGACCTCACTAATACAGATTTACACTTAGTGGGCTCTTATAAGAGCTCTCTAAGAGACAGCTATCTAAGTAAACCTCCAACTTAGAGAGCTGAATTAACAGCTCTCTAAGTCTAAAATTACTTAAAGAGCTGTTATTAACAGCTCTCTAAGTCCAAAGTCATTTAGAAAACTGTTATTAAGAACTCTCTAAGTGAGAATTTTACTTAAATATATGTCTCTTAAAGAGCTCTAAATATTAGTGCCTAAACATTAAAGTATTCTTCACAAGATATTGTTATCATTATAATAAAATCTGATCAACTATGGCTCATATTATGCTTGGGAGAGGGATTTATGTACAAATAAGAATAAAGTCAAATAATTAGTTTTCAAAATAGTAATTATATTGCATTATTGTTTATAATATATTTTATAATAAAAGGAAAAGTTATTGATATCCCTTTTTTAATCAATCACTATAGATTGTAATGACAATCATTTTTATTTGAGGCACAATCTTAAAATATTTTACGTGTCGAATATATCTAAAATAGATAGGTATTAAAAATTTATAGGTCATGGATCGCTACATGTCAAAATTCATTGAACTTAAGTGGATCAAGTTGGTTTAAAAAAAAAAATTGTGCAAGTCTATTTTAAAAAAATTTGCTCTCAAATTATGTTATCATATAGTGTAACTGTATAGTA
Organism: Prunella vulgaris; assembly: GCA_026898435.1. Lineage (NCBI taxonomy): Eukaryota > Viridiplantae > Streptophyta > Magnoliopsida > Lamiales > Lamiaceae > Prunella > Prunella vulgaris. The sequence goes on along the minus strand of JAPKLY010000021.1, from coordinate 2,519,847 downwards.
AAACATGTGTTACTAATTCTTAAAAAATAATTATAAAGACAAATATGTGCTTTTACAAAAATAAATATATATTAATTTATTTCTCATCTTTTTAAATCAAAATTTATAGTTTCCTACATTAACACATATTTTCTTCAATAACATTTTACATAGTGTAACTTTTCTTTATAATTCATCATAACTATTTTAAAAATAATAATAATAATCATAAAATAACAAATAGCCTGAATAAATGAAGAGTGAAACATTTACCACTAAGCTAACTATTAAGCTTATGAATTGATCAATGATTAAAAGAGTTATATTGTACTCCCTCCGTCCCAACATTTTTTTTCATAGGATGGAGTTTCACGCATATTAAGAAAAAGTGAATTATGTGAGTGTGAAGTTAAATAATAAAATATAAAAAGTATACTTTATTAATTTTTGTGAGTGTGAGTTTTTCCATTTTTGGAGTGTGAAGAAAGAGTTAGGACATCCATATAAGAAAAGTGTGAAATTTACCTTGGGACAGAGGGAGTATATAGCATACATCCAACCCAAACACAAAAAATAATCATTTTTTGTTCTCAGTTACACCGTACAATTGATGCACATAACACTCATTCATAAATAATTTTCAAATTAGTACTACTTCAGAAATACTTGCACACCTACTTGTACATTCTTAAAAAAAATTAATTATTTAGATGCTCATAAAACTATTTATCTATATATACTCTCTACTCAAAAAATATAGTATTACTCTTTTAATGTGTAGGTTTTGAGATGGCAAAACATAGAATCTTAAAACAAACAAACATCAGGACTCCAAAAGCTTAAAAAGTGGTCACGAGTCAGTCAAATTTAAATTATCATGACTTAACGGTTGGATAGTCATTTTCTAAGAATTTCAAATAATTAAAGCACCCCAAAATTATTTCTATTAAATTTTACTATGAAAATGTGTTGGAATACATGCGTAAGTCTTTTGAGAACACTACTTTACGACTATTTTTTTTACAATAAATAATTAAATTTCAATAATGAAACAACTAACAATGTTCGAATAAATAAATTACATAATAAAACTGAGTCACACACTATTTTGCCAACTTAAATAGATGAAAATAAATGGAATTAATGATGAATGTAAAAGCCTACGTCTAAATCACCAAGCATTTAATAACTGAATTAAATGATGGCCAGTTTCCAGCAAAGTTTTGACATTGATGGAATCATACAATCACGCTTGATTTCTTGCATTCATATTATCATCATCTTTCTTAGGCCCACTAATCTCTTCTCTTTCTTTCCCTTCATCATTTTTCTGTACTAACGCTGCAACTTCAATAGTATTTTTATAATCGAATCAGTGATTAAATCGTATAGCACCGGTTTGGCAGTTAAACCGATTTGGACAGGTGGTCTAACAGTTAAAATCATTTTGGCTAATTTTTCTTAATATTATATATATTATTTTAAATAATAAAATAGATTAAATATTCTTATATAAAATTTTAGTAAATTATAATTTACATATTGAAATAAACACAATAAAATCATAGACAATTAAAATAAAAAAACTCAAAATAACTCAAGTTATAATATCAGATTGTAATCCATGATATATTTTATAACTCATGATAATAAAATCTCAGATTAAAATATTACTATGAAAATTTTAGATATATAAGTCGTAAAATAAATTAATTTTAGAGTTGAAACATGTCTCACAATTTAATTTAATAAAAAAAATAAAAAATTAAAATATAAAAATAGGACCGATTCAACTGATTTTTTTCTGTTTTGACAGACTTTTACCATTTTTGACCGATTTTTTCCGGTTAAACCAAAAAATAATTTTTAGAGAATAACCAGACCGATTCTATAGTCAATTATTGATTCAACTAGTTCTAAAAAAATACTGAACTCCAACAATAATTCTTTACATTGTTTGGTGTTATATCAGAATTTCCACACTTAATTGTACATACAAATTAAATACTCCTGCGTCTTATAGGTATTTTCAGCCTCTCAACCAACTTCTTACAAACATATCTAATCTATACTTCATCCCACTATATTTCCCAACACACCATCACACAATACATTCCCTTCAACTTCCTTTCAAAAAAAAACAATTCCCTTCAACTTTACACCTTTTAAAACTAATAAATAATTCTCATAAAACCTGTGTCATTTTCATTTAAGCAGTTTAAATTTGAGCAGAGGGAGAATAGTAATAAAATATTTTTGAAACAGGCAAAGAGAGGCACACAAATAAACCAAAATTAAGAATCAAATTAGCATTACATTTGAAAGAGTGATATAAAGTTTAGAAAACTATACAAAACAAGGGTGGCAGGCAGCTAATAAATTAGGGCCGGGGCAGCCAATATCAACATCCGGAAAACTAGAAGAAGCTCTCTACAATTCACATTTCACAGCCCACATGACATGATGACCTTCCAAAAGTCTGCCATAACCCTATTTTAACTTAAGTTAGTATTTATGACCATTTTTCCTTGTTAGAAGATCCAAAAGCACAGCAATTTACAAAACCTACATTACCTTTAACTGAAGACACTATCAAATGACACCTGGAGTTGGGCTCTATACCGAGGTTTTGGCTGTGATGCGCTGGCAAGTCCTCCAAGCAGTCTCACAACATCAGCAGTATCATCCAGATAATACTTAGCATTGCTGGGCTTTTGCCCAACAGTACAAGCAAATATCTCCACACCAGATGAATAAGACACCACCGCATTTGATATACTCTCAAACATATCTTCATCTGATCTATCATCCCCGATACAAACAACAAAATCTGGTGCCTCCCCTTTACTCCCTAAAGCTGACAGCACTTTCTCAGCAACAAAACCTTTTGTCACTCCCTACAGATAAAGAGCCTTAAATCAAGCAAGACAAAAAACCTTACGTGTTTAGTCTCTGTGTGTGTGTGACTGAGAGAGACACACAGAGAGAGAGAGAGAGAGCATACTTGTGGATTTACTTCTACAATATGCTGTCCCCTTCGAACCACAGCAGGTTCATTTGAAAGAACACTTTCCAAATGGGCAAGAAGTTCCTTAGCCTGGCAGGAGCCAAAGTCAAGGTCAGCGTGCTGATGATGCCACACCAGGGCGCTCTCTTTAACTTCAATAGAGGATCCATCGGTTGCTTCGGTATAATGCTTCATGATGGGCTCCACAATCTCTTTCCATTCAAGATCAGCAGCTAATGATTCCCACTCAGAGGTTGCATCCCACCTGCAATAACAAAAACAATGATGCTAATTTACATAAATAACATACACCTAGTCGAGCAGAGAGATGTGTCCAAAGAATGAACAGCATGCATAACAAAATTACGTTTAATACCTCAAAAAGTACCCATGTTCAGCGGCTAGCCCCAATTTTTCACATGGAGCAAGCCAATCACTAAGTGAAGTCCTTCCTCTACCACTAACTATGAACACCGTGTTGTTAGGATCATTACACAGAGCATTGAGCACCTCCACCACTTCAGGACTGGGAGACCTAATCAGAGAGGATTGAGACACCACAGTGCCATCATAGTCCAGAAATATGGCCCTTCTGCTTGTCCTTTTATATGCTGAGACAATGTGATCAACTGATAATTTCCTAAAACTTGGAGACAGTGATATAACTCTGAAGCCGAGGCCCAACCCAATGCCCCAGCAGCGCTTATCATAGTGATCCTTGCAAGCTCTCTCCAAGTCTTGCATGAAGCTCCGAGCCCAATAAGCCACATCATGAGAACTAACATAGTTATAGTGCTTCTGATGCCGCAGTTGCTTCTCTGCATCAGGTATGGTGATGGCCATGTTCATCGCCTCAGCAACAGCATCAATATCCCATGGATTCACCCTAATAGCTCCACTTAGAGATGGTGAGCAGCCAATGAACTCCGATACAACAAGCATACTAGACCTGGGGGAATCTTGATTTATACCCATAGCTTGATCCATACTAGAAGAGCCCTGCCTACAGACTATATATTTATAAGGGACCAAGTTCATTCCATCCCTCACAGCATTAACAATGCAACACTCAGCCATGGCATAATAAGCAGTCTTTTCATAGCGAGGGGTATAACGGTCAATCAAAATCACCGGCTCATAATTAGCAGAGCCATAGATCTCATTGATTCTTTCAGCAGTGGAGTATGTTTCCCTTTTAGCTTCCTGGACATCTTTTCCAGAGCTCCTAGCAGGATTAACTATTTGAACCAACACCAGTTTTCCTTGCATATTCCTGTGCTGCAGCAGGAGTTGTTCAAAGGCTAGCAATTTTAGACTGATGCCTTTGAATATATCCATGTCATCAACTCCAAGAATCAATTTCTTGCCCTTGAACCTCTCTTGTATTTCCTTGACTTTGCTGCATGTAGAGGGCAAGTTCATCACAGATTCCAGTCTACCCATGTGAATACCTACAGGAAGGATTTTTATATACACTGTGCGGCCAAAGTAATCCAGACCAATGTGACCTCTCTTGGATTCATAGTTCAGGCCTAGCAATCTGCCACAACAAGACAGGAAATGACGAGCATAGTCGAATGTATGGAAGCCTACTAAATCAGAATTTAACAGGCCTTTCAGAATTTCGTCTCTAACAGGCAGAGTTCTGTAAATCTCAGACGAAGGGAATGGGCTGTGGAGGAAAAACCCAAGCTTAACTCGATTGTAGCGCTTCCGTAATAAGGTAGGAAGAACCATGAGATGGTAATCATGAATCCAGATGAAATCATCCTCAGGATTGGCTACTTCCATGACCTTATCCGCAAAAATCATATTCGCAGACACATAAGCCTGCCACAGCTGTCTGTCAAATCGATCTCCATGATCTGGGCACATTGGAAGCATGTAATGAAAAAGAGGCCAGAGATATTGCTTACAAAAACCATAATAGAATTTTTTCTGGATATCAGGAGGAAGAAAAGTGGGTACACAGTTGAAATCATCAAGCAGTCTCTGTGCAATTTCTTCCTGCTCATTGCCTTCTATTTCAACCTTTAGAGATCCCACATATATGACCTCAGTCTCGGGTGAGAATCCGTCCTTCAGTTGTAAATACGGCGAATCTTCATCCAGAATAAAGTGCCACTTACCAGTTCCATTATCCTTTTGAGCATGCAAGGGCAACATGTTTGCCACTATGATTTTCCGATCATGGGCGACAGGTGATGTGCTATCTGAATCATCAGATATAATACCAGGAATAGTCAGCACCCTTGGAATGCCTCTAGGAGTTCGAGGAACATTAACCAATTCTCCAGCTGCCAAATCAAAGAAATTCCCACACGACCTTGACGCCATCATAAAAAGGTGCCAAAGAAATTTAGCAAAATCCTTGTTCCAAAGAAGAGCAGTTCCAAGATAGCAATGAAGAGGTTGCCAGTATAAATGCAATGACAAGCCTGCACGAAAAAAATAGAAAATTCTAGCACTTCGTTTAACATAAGTTGCATGACTACCTAATTTCAATAGCAAATAGCAAATAAATCATATGAACAGCTCAAAAGTAGAATATCCTTTTACCAAGTTCCAAAATTTTGTAACGTGTGCAACACAATTCTCAAAGCTACTTTAACCTACAAAGTACAAAATACCTTTGTTTCTGCACTAGGTTAACTTGTAAACAGCATTATACAAAAAACACATATATGTTGGGAGGAATTAAAGAAGATGCAAGGACTATAGAATACTGTTTGTAGTATGGAGTGCATGAGCATTACTACGAATGGAGGCAAGCAATCCATATAAAAAAAAATCAAGCTTATAACACAAGCTTATTGAAGTCCAGTAGAAAAGCACCAGAATATCGGAATTACTTCCACAATGAGAACTAACTAGACACCAAGCAAGCAAAGTATCCCTTTCCCCAGAATATAAAAAGCAGTTCTATTGCATCCAACTAGACCATTTTTTTCCCAACACCCTCTAAACCCAAAATCAAATACATAAACACCACAACATAGCCATAAAGTTCATAATGGTAACTCACAGAGAAGCTGACTGTACCTGCTAAACATTCCAAAATATTATGTTGCTAGTCGATTCAATTAAATAAAATGCGGAAGTAACTGGTGTACAGGCCATCAAAAATCCAACTTGACGTGTCAAAATGTAGACTATAATGCACGTACACATTATATTATTTAACTTTTTTTCGGATTTCCATAGCACCCTAGCAAATAGAGGCTATCCTCTAAGGCCTGACCAAGCATGCCTGGAACAAAAGGTGCAGAGGTTAGCACCTCATGCCATAGTAAGCTGTTCAGAGTACCCCAGTTACTGGAGGCATGCTTTTTAACAACTGGGCCATACCTCTAATGCAAGTTGATCATTCCTATGTGAAGATCCGGCTATATGCATGAACGAGGTTCACACTAAACAATAATTGATGACAGACATAATGAAAAAGAATGCACCAATTAATAAAGAAATAAAAATGAAGTCCCATTATACATGGAAAGAATATGCTTTCTTTGGACTCACTGTAATGGAGCTTCTTTTTTAAAAAAAAAATTGTGACAGAGTTTTGGAGGCATCTAGATAAAACTAGGGAGTTTGTAATTGTTGTAGAATTGAGGGAGTGTAACTTTATTTTAGAGGGAAGAGAAAAGGGTGTGCAGCGCATAGACAATTGGGAGAATTTAAAGGGGAGAAGAACTATATTCTGGCAATTCAAGAACACATAAGGGTTAGTTGCTAACTAGAAATTCCACTTATTATTTATTAATAACTCTTACAACACCTAACTTTTATTATGAACAAGAAATAGAGGCCAGGAATGAGACATGATAATATATATAACAGGTGGGGACGAAAAAGTACAAAAGAAGCACAAAGTACACAATTGAGCGAAATTATGAATTAGAAGCAATATAAGGAACGACATATAAATAAGGATAATGATATAGTATCAAAATTCATAGAGAGTATCTAAAATCATACCAGAAGTTTAATTTAAGTAACAAATCTATTACTAAATCAAAAGATTGTATGTCACAAATTAATTACATGAGCCACATGTTATCAATTATAGAGCATGTAAATCTAACACACTTTACTATGAAACTAAAATCATGAGTAGAAGTGTGAGTTAACACATATAACATTTCAAACTCTTTCGAAATAATTCTGGTATTACCCTAGAAATATATTCATATATCATGCATGAAATATAGAACTAAAGAAGATAATAGCTAAACTGCACGCTAGATTGAATTACCAAGCCAGAATAGAGTAAATAATAAAATAACAGAACCGTTGAAACTAATCAATTCCGATGTAAGTCAGTCCTTAATACTACAACTGTACAAGAGTTAACAGCAGCATTACTAAAACTGTTAACAGCAGCATATAAAACAGTACAAGAGTATAATGCTGTTGTTATACTCGTTAATACTCCTTGAATATCATTACTGATTAAGAATGGAGCAATACGTTTTCAGGAAAAAAAAAAAAAAAAAGGAGCAGTACACGTAATATGGACTAATTCCAAAAGCTACATCTAGCAGGTAACTGAGATATAAAAAGCTTGATTTCCTCATATGAAGTATTGATATAGGCAAAACCACACTGAATATTATCATGAATTTTGGCTCATTTATTGCACGCACAATCTATTCGTATCAGTTCGGAGACATTTACGATAATCAAAGTCGCTAACATGATAATTAAATAAAATAAAAGTTTATTTTTCATACTTGATATTTTAGCATGCAGTTGCTATTATATTAAAAAAATAATTAAACACATGCTACTATGCAAGGCACATTCTAAAATCATCTCTGGAATGACGTTATACCTGAAAAAAAGTGCACTCATTGAATATAAATAATTTCCAACCGAAATGAAACAACGTAAAATACGTCAGCCACATGACTTACTCTCTCGGCTGAAGCCTAATAATAGCAAATTGCGTGAGCCACGCAGACCATTTTAATGACGCACTCAGACAATTCCAGTTGACTCAAACCAAATGAGACAATTTCAATCCAGAATCTAGAGGTGTTCAAATCTTCTCAGAAGCAACTGTCCAATCATCACACAGAATCACCCGACAAAAATAACAGAAACAGAATATTGTACTCCTTCCGTCCACTAAAAGTATGCACACTTTTCTTATTTGTCCGTCCACCAAGAGTACGCACATTCTTTTTATGGAAACCATAACTGTATTATCAATCTCACAAATAATTATTTTAATCATAAGTGGACCCATGATATACTCACAATACCCTTAATTTATCTACTTTTAAAAAAAAAATTGTGCCCAGCTAATGATGCATTCTTTTAAAGGAAGGACAGAGGAAGTAATAACTTATTCCAACACTTCTGACTCAAATTTGAACACGAAAAATTACGATGCAGAATTTTGAGATTCTGTCATCCAAATGCAGTTACTCAAGCAATATAGCACACAAAGCAATCCGCATGCAGTACACATAAATTAAGCTAAAGATTTAAGCTTTTGCCACAAGATGTATCAAAGATGAGTTATAAGGTTGCATAGCCTCCAGGTTCAAAAGGGATATATCAACACATCACACATGCATCCGTGTGTACTTGTAAAAACGAGTTGGAGCGGAACTCTGGTATAATCAGTACAAACATGATAGATGCACCATCGTATGATAAGATGTACCATAAACCACATGCAGATGGCAGGTAATAAAAGCGTAAATATCCAACAGAAATGAAACAATTTATTTACCCTAATAAGAAACCAGTACGCTCAGTAGTCAATCCTCAATTGTTTCCCAGTTCTCACGAAATTTAAACAGTTGAACTACCATTTAACAGGCAAAAGGATAACTCTAAATTATCAAAAAGAACCCAGAAATCAGTCCACCGACAGGAAAAGGCGAACACAACAAACACCTATATTCTCATATGGTCACTCCAAATGTCAAAAGCCAAAAAAAAAAAAAACTAATAAAAAAATATAAACGACTCTTGGTATCTAATTCCTTTTCATGCCTCCTCCACAAGCAATAAATCCACTGGAATCCAATCCAAATTAAAAAAGAAAAACACACTGAACCGCTCACCGATAGATCGCAACCAGCCGTCCACGTCAGCACCGACGAACAGTTCCCTAATTGCTTTCTTGAAACGGTTTTAGAGAGAGATAACACTAAATGAGAGAGCACCGAACAGAGTGATTGGAAGCGAGAAATGAGATTTTGAGAATTCGGCAGAGACGGACGTTGTTTTTTAAGAGAGAGAGAGGAAGTGGAAGGAGATTATGTAAATATAGAGAGAGAAAGGGAAAGATAATGCTAATAAATGCGGCAAGATGGATAAAGGGTACAAGTTGAGAATGGGTAAAGTGCAACACGCCGAAGCGTTAATAAAAACTAATCGAAATGACGTGGAAAATGTGGCAGGAAGAAGAGGATAGAGACGACGAGACTTTACTATGGTCAGGCAATTTGAACTAACCCTGGTTTGTATCCCATATTTCCCAATTAAACTGGCCCTGCCTCCCTGTTTTATTACGAATTTACCATTAATGGTCATTCGTATTTTGATTTATATGGGAGTAGTGGACTAGTGGGAGTATACATCACAACCGCCCATACAAGAAGATTGTATTTCTCCCCAAGGTTCTATCATGCTCTTTTGGTTAAGGGTGTATAATGTCATTTTATATTACTTCATCCGTTCCTTTACAAGTCGTCCATACCTTTTGGACAGGAGTATTAAAAAATATATAAAATTATTAATATAGTACATTATTAATTGAAAAAAGTAAAAAAATAATATAAATAGTATAAAAAGTATTAAAAATAATAATAAAAAATGAATAATAATTTTCTAAAAAGGTAAAAAAGCAAATAAACAACATATAGTGGGACGAACGAAAATGACAAAATGAGCAACTTATAATGGGCGGATAGAGTATTTAGTTTTCATTTTTATAATCCATTAAAATACAAAGTCTAAGTATAAATAATATTCATGACATGCATATAAAAATTTTAAGATTACTTTAAATTTTACATTTTTTAACCTATATAATACACACCAAACTATGTGTATTTTTGCAAATAATATTATTGATTATCTCTTAAAGTGTGTTTGCTTTAAAGAATTATTTATTCGCTCAAAATACGCATATTTCAAATGAATAGATAATTTCATCATTCAAAACAAACACGCTCTTACAATATTATTGATTATTTTTTGGGCTGATTAAAATAAAATTTTTTTAAATATAAATGTATATCATGCATAGTAGAAAAACTTACATTGAAACTATATTTTCCTAACTCACATTTTAGTAAAATAAAATTCTTTTTCTTAGTAATTTTCAAACTTGTATAATTAAAAAAATATAAAATATTTATATTTCTAAGAAACTTATTATATATTACCAATTCTTAAAAAGTCTATCATATTTTTAAATTTGAGAAAATTCAGGATAAATTTTAAAAAATAAGATAAATAAATAAAAATGATACTCCCTCCATCCCTAACCAATTTGCACGCTTTCTATTTTGGGTTGTCCCAAATCAATTTGCACAGTGCACACTGCTTAAAAGGAAAATATTGATTTGCGTGCACACTCACAAAATTTTCCACACATTTACCCATATACCACTACTTTATTTAAATTTACATTTTTCTTAAGTCGTGTGCCATCCCAGGGGTGCAAATACCCGTGGGACGGAGGGAGTACTTTTTTTTTCAAAAATAAAATCTAAACTCCAAAATAACACTTATTTTAATAAAAGCAACTCTTTGGTTTTGGGAAATGAGCTAGAAAAAGATATGATCGTATGACCAAACTCCAAATTAAAATAGTAGTATTATAAATTTAATAATCATTAAAAAAAAGACCTCCATGACTACGAGGCTTATAAATGCCTTACTATGTTATCGTGTATATATATAAATTGATGTAAAATATAATTTAAATTAAAGGGAAGATTTGGTGACATGTAAAAAAAAAACTTGATTGTCTTAATTAAGAATATTATCCTTGGAGCAGCTCATTTTTCGGACATTGTTTAATGAAGAAGGTGTGTAACAAGTCCCTTCGAATATTTAATTGGATAATATAGGTCAAATGTAGATATCCACAAATCACTAGTGCTTCCAAATTGTAATTTAATTTCCACATATAAAAATGAAAACCGCCTCACACTAAATGGCCTACATTAAAAATATAAAAAAAATTGTCAAGGTGAAAATTAGATGTGTCAGATATGGATAATTCAAGTGGGTAGAGTTCTACTCTACTATTTAAACTTTTTAAATTTAGGGTTTGATAATTCCGACTACAGTGCGTTTCTAGATAATAGTTTCAGGTGGCTCCTCTTTGTGGTGGTTATCGTTCCAATCGAAACATTGTGCCATATACCTAGTGATAAAAAAAAAACTATTGTAATTGATTTAAATAACTATTGTAATTTATTATCTTTATAGAAAAACACTTATTTTGAAAGAAATAGAATTTTGTATTTTGAATATCTTAGATTATTTATTACACAATAGTATATTATTTTCTTAAAAAAAAGGGAAACGATTCAACCTTTATTTGAGGATATGTACATAAATGAATTAATTTTAATGCAACAATTCACAAATTTCCTATACTACTAATAAGGAGTTTTAGATGAATAGATGTTGATGTGTAATCTCATGCTATTTCGGCTGATTGATAAAAAATAGAGTCCATACAATCGAACTTTGAGAAATGGAGTCCGAACAAAAAAATATGAAAAAGTAAGATTTGAAGGACGGATGACGCACAAAACAAGTTTGTCTGACCCCTAGAACCAAACAAGCTCAACGCGAGCTGATGCAAGGGTCGCTCGACCCCATGACCATACAAGCATGGGTCGAGCAGCTATGAGTGTTCCAACCAATGTAGACGTTTCAACCCTGAAACCGCTCGACTCCTGAGGCCGTGAGCATAGGTCGAGTGGCTACTACTATTCACGCCAAGAATTTTTATTTCACTCAACCCCATGATCCCAGAAAACTTGCTCCAGCGGTTTAATTCCCTAAAAATAGGTCCCTCCATTATTAAGATGAGAATTTGGAGATTTTGTTTCTAAATAGGAAGAAACACCCACACACATGAAATAACTAGTTCTTTTAGAGATTTTTTTTTAGACATAATTCATGTGTAATTATCTATGGATTTTATGATTACGTAAATTGCAATGTGTATAATAACTTTTGTTGAACTTGAGATAATAATATAAATGAAAATATTGACTTACAAATTACTAATTAATTAAAATTACGGCTCCCACCATTCCATAATTATTTTCACAATTTTTTTATCCGTTTCATAATTATTTTCACACCCTATAAATAAAAATTATTACTTTAATTTTATCCTCACAATCTTCACAAATTTATACAAAATGTCATTATTTTTACATTCAATCTAACTAATCTAATTATTTTAATAATATAACTTTACACATCATTCTACTTTTCAAAACACATATGGGACTGATGGGTATTATTAACTAATGATATTATGAAAATTTTATTCTATCATATTTTATTTTCCAAAAATATATTCCATGCGTTGGTTATTCAGTAGATTATGTTCAAAAACTATATTTTAGAATATTTTTTTACTTTTAAAATTTGAATATAAATATGTGACAAAGGTTTTAAAATAAAAGTTACACTCTACATCATAATTTTACTTTCACACTTATTTTATTTGGACGCCTCACATTTTTTTTCATACTCGTAGAAAAATAAATCTACATTCACAAAAATTATTAAATTATGTATATTTTTTATTTTATTATTAACTCTATATTTATTTTTTATTTTTAAATATGTCACTTACTTAGTATGAAAAAAGACTTGGAACGAAAAAGTACATCATTTCTTAATTCTTTAAATAGATGTTTCTATTTTTATCATGAATATCATATATTATTGTTGGATGTCAATGTATATATAACATATCAAACATATTTTCATTAATCAATTGCAAAATTATTAATTCATATTTATCGTATTTAAAATTCATATTAAACAATTTTATTTAAATATATTATACAATGTGCTAGTTTTATAAGATAAATCCAAGAAAATGTAGGTAGTGGGGTTTATGATGCATTTAACCTCCACTTTTAAATCAATGGTGTAGCCGTCTTGTAAAAGCCAAACGTGAAATGTTTATGCTTTGTTAATTAACGTTTTTTTTTTTTTTTTTTAGGTGCAATTCGATGTTAATTAATATTTTTATGCGTCTTTTTATCTCAATCATTAAATTTCTCACACACACACATATATATAGTACTAGCTAGTTTATCTTTGTCCGTTGATAAGGGTGAGATTTGCTAATATTTTACAAATACATATTATCCTTATAGTTACTTTAAAAGTATAATAAATTAATTTTTAAGATATAGTAACACATATTTTATCTTACAGTAATACACATATGTTCATGTCGTATATATTATGGGACTGTCGAGATAGTAACACATGTAAATTATTATTAATTATCAAAATAAAAATCAATAAAAAATTAAAAAACGCATATTTGTTATTATAAAAATACATATTATAAGTCGATGAAATTAGATTTGAGTACAAAATTTTTCAACAAAAATATTCCGCAGCGAGATTGTCAACGACTTGTATACAAATTTTTTTATCATATAAACATTTTAATTCCTTAATCTGTAAATAATTTGTTTACGAAATAAATTTTACCTACAAAATAAATTTCTTAAATAATTAATTATATATAAAAATTTGCTTACTAAAAATGCATCTATGATTATTTTCGTTGGCAAACTCTTAGTAAGAAAAAAATGAAAATATCTTTATAATTAAAAAATTTTGTTGGTTTACGTGATATCGACAAATTTCAAACAATTTTATTTTCACGGCCAACAATCTATTTTGTCATTTATTATATTAAAACATTTAAAAATCGTTCATTTAGTTTATTTAAAGACAAAAAGAATTATTGAATTTGAAATAAAAGATGTTTAAAATTATTTTTACACAATTCTTGATGGTTGATAGTATTTTGTAGCACCGTGGAGATAGGTTGCGTGTTGTGTAGCCTTCAATTAAAAGCACTTTTATGACTTATCCGTAGCCACTTTTCCCCATGCAATTATTGCATTTCCCATCAATTAATATGAAATTAAATGAAACTAATTTCTTTCAACATAAATACACCATTTACGCACATGCCAAAAACTTTCAACTACGTCCATAAATACTTAGCCCATCCCCTACCCTGCTTACCTAATACCCGATATCGTAATTGGTTCACATTTTTCGAATTTTTATTGTAGGGATTAAAAATTTTGAGTCTTATAATTTATTGTGAATTTAAATTAGGCCCATATGTTGATTCTATAAACTTAAAAATAATTAATTTTAATTCTTTTATAAATTTAGAGGACCAAAATTATTAATTTTGACCCTATGAGTTGGTAAAAGGACCAAATTAAAAATAAGTGAATTTTTTATAGATCAAATTCAAAATGAAGATATATAATTAAGTTATAAAACTTACAAATCCTTAATCCATTTATTTTACAAATTATATCTCTTTGTTTACTTTTAATTATAGTGAAAGTGTTTATTAATATTGGGAGAATTAATAGGAATAATTAATTCCAAAGTTTTAAATAACAAAAACTTTTTTTAAGGTATTAATTAGAAACAAAAGTTGGGATCAAATTTTTTAGTGTTAGTTTTGTATGAAACTGTTTTGTAACATGTGACATTTAAATAATATATGAATTAAAAATAATTTATTATTATATTAATAGAGATAGATGCTAATTTATATAATCTCATATGCGACGGATTAACATGAGTTTTTTCCAATTTTTTATTATATATTCATGTGCTGGGTTTGATGTTTATATATACGTCATCCATAAGTTTGCCTCTTAAATTTTAAATATTATTCTTTTATCCGCCTAAATATTTTTTTCATACAATATAAGAGTAAAATTGTAATACTATAAAAATAAATATTGATTTTTACAAATATCTATTTATTTTTATAAAAATAATTATTTTTTCGTATAATAACACATGCAACATAGTAAAAAATGTGTTTATTATATAAAATGATATATCTAGATTTAAATGAATGATAGATAAATTTAAAAATTACATATTTAATCTTATAAAATTAAATTTTGTCCCCATAATAATATGTGTTTTCCCACATAGTAACTTTAACTGAAAGCAAATGTGCATTAGTGTAAGAGCATATATTTATTTAGTGTACATATAAATATTTGTTTGTCTTTATAAAAATATATTTTGTCCTTATAATAACACATGTTGCATTGAGTGATGTATTACTTACATGTAGAGATGTTAATCCGGGCTGTACTAATAGGGCCGACCCGTTTAATCCTGAAAAATGCAGGGTTAGGGTCATGTTTTCATAGGTCCATTTAAATTTAGACTTTTTTGGCCTGGCCCTATTAGCTCACGGGCTAAGCAGGCTAGCCCGCCGGTTAACCAGCCCATCCGCTAGCCCGCATAATTTTTTTATATTTTATATATACATATTAAATATATAGTAAACTTATTAGTTATTATTATTATTATTAATTGAAGTTATGCTCAATTTCTATTTAGGTGTTATATATATTAATTTTAAGTATGCATATATTTGAACTTTTAAATACCAATATTTTGAACTTTTAAGTATTTAAGTGTTGACGTTTGAACTTTTGTAATTATGTTAAACTATTTTTATTAATTTTAATGAAATTATTGACAATGTTTAGGTTCTTGTTTAAATATTACTCCCTCCGTCCCGTAGGAATTTGCACCCTACGGGACGGCACATTTTTTAAGAAAAAATAGTTTTATATATAAAGTAGTGGCATATGGGTAAATATATGTAAAGGTTTGTGAGTGTGCACGTAAATCAATGCTTCCTTTTTTAGTAGTGTGTGGGACATCCAAATAAGGAAAGTGTGCAAATTCCTGCGGGACAGGGGGAGTAATATTTTATGACCATTATATTTAGATTATGTGTTAAAATTTAAAATTTTCTATTTTGTGATATAGCTCATTTATGGCCCGTTTAGCCCGAGAACCGTTAGGATTAGGATTAGGTCTCAAATATTAGAGGACCGTTAAGAATGAACCGGATAAGACCCTAACCCGTTTAGCTCGAAGCCCGTTAGGACTGGCCCTATAGGGTTAGAGCTAGCTCGTTTAACATCTCTACTTACATGAACAAATTAATATCAACATGAAACTGTATACCTAAATTTAAAGATGGAAAAAAAATTTATTCTTATAATTACTATGAACTCTAAATATTTAATGAATTAAGAATTAGTAACACACATTTTATTTTACAATATTATGTGACTGCTCTTATAGTAACATAAACTGATAATAAATGTATTATAAGAGAAAATGTTTGTTATCGTACGTACAAATATATTGTTATTATAGTAATACATGTAGGGCTCATTTGGTTCATAAGATAAAAATATTTATCCGTAAAAAATATTTACGGATAGATACTTTTATCTTACGAAGCAAATGAGCCTGTAAACTATTAAAAGATGTGCTACTACAAAAGCAAAACAGAACGAGGAATAAATTAAGAAATATATATTTATTTTTGTAAAAAATACATATTTAACCTTTTATATATAGTAGTACACAACTTATTTTTTAAGAACTAGTAATACATAGTATTTTTTTTGTATCCAAAATACTCTGCACCACATCGCACAACTTCCGTTCAACCATTAAATCCAAGCTCATCTGTGTTGTCCCTGTCTTTGCGACACCACCGCTCAGCCCTGCAACCGCTGAAGACCACACCACTCAAAGCAGCCGCCTCCTACTCGATTTCAATCCACCGTTCACATCTCCGTCTGCAATCCGTAGCCACGTTCGTCGCCAACCTCCTCTACAAAACACACAACCGCCGAAATCAAATCGAAGCTTCTGCCGTCGGAATCAATTAATGGCGACACACTCCTCCGTCGCTGAATCTGGAAGCCCAACATCATCGCAATCGAAGCCCGCCGTCAAGCCTACTACACGTTGTTGCTGAGCTTCTGAACCACCATACCACTAGTCCACTACAGAATCCGTAAGGAGAAAGAAGACGATGGGCCCAAGTTTTAACTTAATTATTTAAGGCCCAAGTTACTTAAAAAAAATAAAATATAAAAAAAGTAATTTCACACGTGTACGTCAGCGTGACAACATTTCACGCACTCCGGTGAGACACGTCATCGGTTGCTGACCGGAAAAATGTGTATCGAATTGAAACTCTTTAAAAGGTTGGAATTTTTTATAATAATCGTAAAGTTCAAGATTAAATTGAAAATTAAGTAAAAAATTGTATATTTATATAGAATTAACCCATTAATTTATTTAATATATGTGTGTTTACATGCATAAAGAATATTGGGATTAGAGTTGGCAAATGGGCTGGCTCGGTCTGGCTTATATTCACGGACTAAACCATATTTTTGTTGGACCTATAAAAATTAAGTTCAGTCCAATATACATATCGGGTAGGTCGAGCTGGCCCATAGGACTGGGCCAAAATTATCAACTCTAATTCAAATTAATAACTCATTTAAATATTGATGCATTATATTCAAAAGATATTTTTTATAGGCAAAAAAATATTTATTCATTTCCAAAAGTCAGGGCATCAGAAATACCCAGAAAGATTACAATCAAATTAGAGGAAATGTCACTTATGATGACTTACCAAATTATATAATAAACAATATGCAGAATGACATGCTCCAAAAAATCAAAAGGAATATTTAAGGGATATATATATATATTATTAAAAAAAGTGATTATATTTATAAATTGGTTTACAATATTTGTATGAAAATGTATTTTTTTTTATACAGAAGTATATTTTTTTCTGCAAAAAATCAATTTATAATTATTGTGAATTTTGTAATTTTTCCAACATTTAATGATATGATAATCTCTTCAAAACTATTCCTCATAATAATAATTTTCTCTGTGTTTTCCCCTAATCCATCGAGTTTAATTTGGTCAAAGTTTGGAGTTTAGTTTGAGTGGGTGAGGTGGGATGAGCAAAGACAACAAGCCGCCATTTCGGATAAGGATTCTCACCAAACATCCACTCGACTTCTAATATTTATTCACATTTTTAGATATCTCAATATTATTTAAAGTTTGCTATTCAAATACTACCTCTTTTCGCCTTCTAAGGGATATTTCAACATTTATTTAAAGTTTGCTATTCACCTCCTCCCAACAATTATTTTCACATTTTTAGATATCTCAATATTATTTATATTTTAAAAGTTGATAAAATTTAGTATTATAGTTTACTTAAGTTAAAATTTATTTATAAAATATGTATTTTTTAAGTTTTATAGATTTTTATGATTATTTAGTAATTAATATATAAGTGTATCTTTTAAATAGAAAAATACAATTATTATATAAATTAACATTGTAATGAATTAAAATATAAAAATTAAAAACACATATACAAACAATATCAAATTATTATGTATGTGATGACCAAGACGTTTATTAAAATATATTTAAAATTAATTTGGAGGATTTTTATCTATATACATATATATATCAATCTTGAGAATAATATTATGAAATTAAATTGGAATTTTCTCCCTCCTTCCCGATCTGAAACTTATTTTATTTATCCATCCTAAAAAAAATTACACTATAAAAAGTTACTCCCTCCGTCCAGTAGGAATTTGCACCCTACGGGACGGCACATTTTTTAAGGAAAAATAATTTTATATATAAAGTAGTGGTATATGGGTAAATATGTGAAAAGGTTTGTGAGTGTGCACGTAAATCAATATTTCCTTTTTTGATAGTGTGTAAATTTGTGTGGGACGTCCCAATAAAAAAAGTGTGCAAATTCCTGTGGGATAGAGGGAGTATTAATTTATGTGTACATTCAAAAACTTTAAAGTATAATACCAAATTCTCTTTTTCTCTTCTAATTTCTATAATATCTCTTCTTTTATATCATTTTATATTGATGATCTCACGAGCGAAGATCAACATTCTCAATATTTTATTGACAGTATTGCAAGCTTATTTACTCATATGACTAGTAGAGAACAATTTTATAATAAAGAAATTTACAGCCCTCTTAGAAATGACTTGATTGAATATATATGATAAAAATCTGACACTGGTAGATATGTAATTTGCATTTTTCGTTCCAAATCAATTTGCACATTTTCCATTTTGGTTTGTCCCAAACCAATTTGCACACTACTTAAAAGGAAAACATCGATCTGCGTGCACACTCACAAAACTTTCCACACATTTACCCATACACCACTACTTTATTTAAAAAATATATTTTTCTTAAACCGTGTGCCATCCCAGGGTGCAAATTCCCCTGGGACGGAGGGAGTATTATTTTATTGTATACATTTATTTATTTGTAGTTTGACTTATTTATTTATGATTTGCATTATGATTCTTGTAATTTTATTTTTGTATTCAGATTGAAACTAATTTTAAATGTATGATAATTTCATACGCGTTGAATCTTACATAATTTATTACATTTTTTTTAACATCTTTATACATCATAAAATTTTATTATTGAGTATATGTATTATTAAATAATAAAATAAATAATTATTTTCTGGTTAGATTGAATTATTAATAAAGTTGATGTTGGTTAAGTTGTAGATTGAATATGTGGCGGGGGGAATGAATTATTAATTAAAGGCTAATTATATTTTAATGGATAGAATTACAAATAATTATCTCTTTTTTATGACACAATTAATTCGTTCCATTTCATCAAACAATGCACGATTTTTTTTTTTTTTTTATCATAGATAGATTTCGCATGAACTAAATATAAAATAAATGAATAAAGACATCAAATCTCTCTTAATTAAATTGAATGGTAGTAAATTGTCGGTATACATCATAATCTAACATTAACCCGACCCGACCCGACCCGACCCACATAGATGCTGCCGACGATCAGTGCCAAAAGAACGCAGAAAGCCAGCGCCAACTGTGTATGCCAGCAAGGTTGGGCAAGTGAGGTTCACGTGGTTGGAGTGGGGCCGACTTTATCCATACATCTTTATTTTCATTGTTGTGGAAAAGGATGGGCGTCGGAGGGGTCTCTGGGCTTCGTCGCTCTCCAAACTCATTATTGGGCCCACTACGTATTTCCCTTTTATAGGTTTTCCTTTTTTAAATTTACTTATCCATGAAAAGTGGAATGTTCCAAAGCATCTTCCATCCCCAAATCTCGAGAAGATATTTTCGAATTTATATCAATTATTGTTATGTGATTATTATTATAAAAAAACTTGAATTTTTTGAATTTTCTAACTTGAAAAAGCAAAATAGGTTTTTTGATTCAATATTTTTATAATACATATTCTCCAGAATTTTGAGACTTTAATTATATAAAATAAACACATACGAAAAGGAATATATTGAGTGAATAAATTAAAATATATATATATAATAGTTTCTCAAATTTTCTATAAATTTCTCTATTTTTATTTTAGTCCGTTATACTATAATCTTCCCATTTTCTTTTTTGATAATTTACTTTTTATTTTTTAATTCATATTCTCATATTTTTTATAACACTATCTTTCTTTTTCTCTACTTTTATCATACTCCCTCCGTCCCGTAGGAATTTGCACCCTACGGGACGACACATTTTTTAAGGAAAATTATTTTATAATAAATTAGTGGCACATGAGTAAATATGTGTAAAAGTTTGTGAGTGTGCACGTAAATTAATGTTTCCTTTTTTGGTAGTGTGCAAATTTGTGTGGGACATCCCAATAAGGATAGTGTGTAAATTCCTATGGGACAGAGGGAGTATCATTTATACTATAATGATTATTTTAATATTTATTTTAATACGCATGCCCCAAATGTATAAGAAATTTGTAAAAGGACGAAGGGAGTATAAGATTACAAAAACTCATTTAAAATATTTACGAATTTAGTATTTAATATAATTCATAAAATAATTTTACAAATTTTTTTCAAAAACTTTCATGCAAAGACAACATTAAAGAGTTCACTTCTAATTTGTGTTACTATAGCTGAATAAACATATACTACTGATTTATTGTAAATGCAATATATGTGTTTCAGCCTGAATAAGTATTAATTTCACACAAATATTTATTTATTATTACAAAAACAAATACCTTTTCATACAGTAACCCATGTAAAATATTTAAAATATATTACTATTAAAAAATATGTTAGTGTAAAAATATATAGTTCTCTCCCAAATTATATTGCCATAAAACTATACCATGATACTAAATTTGTGTTATTGTATGAATAAATATTTATTTGTCTTTACAGAAATTAAAATTTGTCATGAGTGAAAATTTAATGTATATAACACATGAAAGATATTTAAAATGTCAATATAAACACAAATGTGTTATTGTACGGAGAAAAATGTGTTACTCCATGAAAAATATTACTAATCTAAACTAAAATATTTAAATTTAAAGAGATGAATAAATTAAAAAGCACATATTTATTCTTATATAAAAACAAATATTTATTATTGTTAGAACTAATAATAAATAATAGTCCTTACAGAGTTACAATAACACGTACTTACCCTTTATAATACTACCTCCGTCCCAGGAAAGTTTGCGATACTTTTCTGGGCATAAGTTTTAGGAAAAAGTGTAATGAATAGAATGTGCACGGTGGAGATTGTGATGTAAATATTTTAAAGATGGGGATTTAAAGGAATATTTCTATTTTGGGAGTATGCAAACTTTTGTGGGACAAACTAAAAATGAAAGTATGCAGATTTTGTGGGATGGATGGTGTAACACATATGATAATGAGTTTTCAATTTCAATCTTGCCACGTTTTTCTTTTAAACCTCACTTGGGTGCACGAGCCCTGATTTGGATCAACCCATCACCCGTGAAATTACCATAATTACATACTTTAAACATATTATACATTAGAATAATGAGTATAGATATTGTGTGAAAATGATTTATGATATAAATTATTTTTTAAAAAGACAAAAAAATAAATTTATAAATATAAATCTTATATAAAAAAATAGTTTATATCATAAAAATTGTTTATATAATATTTTACCTAGAATAATTCATAAGAGCTCGCGTATAAGAATTAATAATTGGATGCGACTATTCATACCCCCAAATTCCTCTAAACATACCCCAATTATTAAATATATTTAATTTAAAATGAAAATTAATTTAAATTACTAAACATACCCCATTTTTTATTAATATATCTTTTTTTTGACCTATTTTTCTTCTCTCCCACGTCCTATATTCATGGAGTCCAATATCTTCGAAATTATTCTACAGTTCTACGCAGTCCTTAATTTTTATATTCGCAATCAATTCATATTTTATCCAAGTACACAATTTACAGATCATATTCGCAATCAATTCAATTATTTGTACACAATAAATAATTAAAAGGGCATATGCCTATTGTTGAAGAGCGCCGTGGAAGAGGATGAGCCGCCGTATTTTCCACGACGATACAGAAATGTTGGAAATTCTGGAATTTTGGATGGGGAAAATGGTGATTTTTAGGCAAAAAAAAAAAAAAAAAAGCTCCGCGTGTGAATTCGCAAAGTTTTAGTTCTAATTTCTTAAAAATGGCGACGCACTGTGGATCATTAACATGAATTGAGAGAGATGAAGACTATGTCAAAATTAGAAAAGAGTATAATAATAAAAAATGGGGTATGCTTAGTAATTTAAATTAATTTTTTATTTTAAATTAAATATATTTAATAATTGGGGTATGTTTAGAGGCATTTGGGGTATGAATAGTCACACCCTTAATAATTTCTACCCACAAATTTTAGCTGGTGACATTTCGATTCGTGCTCCTGTAAATGAAATAATAAATTTATTTTAAGGTTCACTCTCCTGCTTAAACTTTTTAACTATATAAAACTAACATCATTATATTCATGCTGAAATAAATAAATTTATTTTAAGATTCACTCTCCTGCTTAAACTTTTTAACTATATAAAACTAATATCACTATATTCATTTAGTGATATTATTATAAATTTAGTATACATGGCATTTTACACTGTTATAACAGTTTATTAATATAAAATATCACAAATATTATGATACTATTGAATACATGTAATAATAAAAAATTTATATTATAAACAAGTGTCATGTATAAGATTAAAAAAAATATATGATTTGAAGGAGTTCATTGATTCATATAGTCTAAGGTGAAATACAATTGTCATTTTACTTGCATTTACTAAGTAAATTTCTTGATTAGGATTTCTCGTGTACCTTCCATTGACTTCTTCTTAAACTCATGACTATGAAACTTCATGTAATGAAGATGTTGGAATGTGGGTTGTCTTGGAAGTATTTAATGCCATTCCCTTTCTTCATTTTGATTGAAGTCATTGCTTTTGGGCCAAGATTTAGAGCAACAAAAGTACCAATTATATTTGTCCTAAAAGGTCTTAGCTCTTTTAATTTTTCTGTTAATAATCCATTCCCTTTTTTTTAAGGGAGTTAATAATCCATTCATGCTTCAACACAAAGAATAAGTCCCAACTTGTTACATGAAATGTAGTATATATTATACTCCTTCCGTTCCGGGTCTTTTTCCCAAAAGACCCGGGCATACAGATTAAGAAAAAAGTAGAGTATGTGAGTATGAAGTTAATTAATAAAATATAAAAAATTTAATTTATTGACTTTTGTGAGTATAAATTATTTTCTTTTTAAGATAGAAAAACGTCCAAAATGAGAAAAGGAAAAAAAGAGTTGGGACGGGGGAGTATTATTTGGTCAAAGATGGTTCAATGGCATGATTTGTGTTAATATTAATTTTTTTTAATATCATGATAATTGCACATGAAATTAGGAGCAGAAAATTAATTATATAATATGAAATTTATATCATAGTATTCATCCAATAATATTATTGTATTTATAAACTAATATTTATGATATTCTATACAATGATATTAAAATAAATATTACTAAATGAATATTATTGATATCATTAAACAAAATATAGTATAAATTGTGTACGATGGTAACAATTTTTTAAAGGAGGGCTTGTGAATTAATAGAGTTAAACGTACCACTAGTCAAAACAAAGGCATTATTAATTCACGTACTTATAACTATGCAAACTGATTTACAGTTGAGTGGAATTACATCAAATGATCATACTAATGTGTATATGGGCTTGTTTGCGAGCTCTAAAAAAAAAGTGTAGAATCACTTTTTTTTAAAGTTGATAAGACTCAGTTTTTCAAATAAAAAAGTGATTCTACATTCTTTTTAGAGTTTGCAAACACACTCTATATATACATCATATATGCTACATTATATTTTGATTTGAAAATTATTTATTGTAAGAAAAAATTATTTTATAAATTTAAATTTTTTAAAAGAAAGTACGTTGAACTTGTTGGGTCCGTCATATCCGCAGAGTTAGATAGTTCTCAATCCATAATTTTTCGAAGGGGTCGGGTCCTTAGCCGTGCACATGAAAGTCGATGTCAGCCAATTTCTTCAAGGTTGTTTCTTTGACAATACATTAAATTAATGTGATAAGGGATGGAATGAGAATAATAATGAAACATTCTTTGAAACAAGTATATTTTGACTTGCAAGTTGCAATGCATATGGGCATAGAAGGGGTGGAAGATGATAGCAATTGCATTGACAAATTACACATATTTAATTATTTGTTCCACTTGCAAAGTCTTTCTAACAATTAGCCAACACTCTTTCCACCCCACTAGTGATCTCCACTCTATCATTTCTTCCAAAATTCCTAGTTATATCCAATACAAGACATGCAAGATTGGTGCACTTATTAGGTAAATTAATGGGATTAAAGTTTTTTTTTTGTCCTATAACTTGTCAAAAATTTGAATCTGGTCCGCATGGATCACACATTCTGATTTTGGTTCTATAAGTTTGAAAATATTTTGATTTTGATCCTTTTACAAATTTACAGATAAGTTTGTAAAATAACCAAAATTAAAATATTTTCAAATCTATAGGATCAAAATCAAAATGTATAATCTAAAGGACCAAATTCAAAATGAAGCAAAATTATAGGCTTATAAATCTTTAATCCCTAAATTAATAGTCATTCACAATTGTATATAGGTGGAGAAAGACTATTCTCCCACAAATGCACTCCTAATTCAATAAATGCCAAAATCTCATGACCATATTATACCCTCTTATTAATGGGTAGAATTAGAAACATGTTGTGTCTTGATTTAATTTCTGACAAATGGTAAAGGGGTTTTGGAAACTAGTTTGAATTATCATTGTTTGTGTATATTTGTTTATTTTTAGTTTTTTGTATGAAGACACGGTACATATTATTATGTAGGGAAAATAATTTTTTTAGTCCTTTATCATTCACCAATTGTATTTTTCGTCCTCTTAACTATACATTTTTAAAAATAGTCTTTTAACTTATCAAAAATTATTTTTTCGTCCTCTTAACTATACCTTTTTAGAAATAGTCCTTTAACTTACCAAAAATCAATTTTTTTCGTCCTTTTACCGAGCTCAAGTGGATTTTATTTTATTTTAATAACACACGCACACGTGGCCCCAGTTTGGGAGGGAAGAAACGCGCGCTAAACACTGAAAAATCCCCAAATTATATCTCAATGCACATGATGTTGAAGGTAATGAGATTTAGGGTTAGATATAATTTGGGGATTCTTCAGTGTTGATCGCGCGTTTCTTCCTTCCCAAACTGGAGCCACATGTGCGTGTGCTATTAAAAATAAAAAAATTCCACTTCAGACAGGTAAGAGGACGAAAAAAATAATTTTTGATAAGTTAAAGGACTATTTCTAAAAAGATATAGTTAAGAGGACGAAAAAAATAATTTTTTGTAAGTTAAAGAACTATTTCTAAAAATATATAGTTAAGAGGACGAAAAATACAATTGGTGAAAAATAAAAAACTAAAAAAATCATTTTCCCTATTATGTATACAAGCTACAATGATTATTTTTAGTGTTGACTTGTGGTGGGTTTGAAAGGGAGGGATTTCTAACTAAAAAAAAAAAAACTCATCTGCACCAATTACTTATCTATACTTATATCTTTAATATATATAAAAGTAACAAGCAATTACAAATTATTTTTTAACATTTTTGCCCATATTATTTTATTTTATTCATTTTTGTTATTCTTATGTAATAGTATATATTATATAATATACTTAGACTTGTGAGCCTTATCTAGCCTAAGGTATTTTACTATTTTTCTCTTAATATGTTTAATTTTTTGCATAAAAATTTATATATGAAAGTTGTCGTGTTAAGCCTAATCAAGATATTTTGACTAAACTACCACAACTCGTGGGACACACAAATACATAATAGAGTCAAATTCGAGTGTTTGAGATTGTAATATAACTCAGTAAAAAAATTAAGATTGATTGAGTTTGAGTACATCTTTAGCTTTGAGTTTCTCAGTTGATCCCGAGCCTGCCAGTGTATTGGCTTGTCTCGTTTCTATATAATCTCGTATTTTAGAAACACTATTGATGGTGAACTAAAACTGAAGATTGTAACACCTACAGATAATCGAAATTAGAACTACAAGTCTACACTCGTATCCTTTTTGACATAGAAAAAATCGGGTTGCTGCATTTTATTACTG
Organism: Prunella vulgaris; assembly: GCA_026898435.1. Classification (NCBI taxonomy): domain Eukaryota; kingdom Viridiplantae; phylum Streptophyta; class Magnoliopsida; order Lamiales; family Lamiaceae; genus Prunella; species Prunella vulgaris. The sequence continues at coordinate 2,493,129 of JAPKLY010000021.1, read as the reverse complement.
TGTATGTATTCATTTGGGCTATTCTCTTGATGAATCATTTTAATTAGGAGAGTAAAAACGAAGCAAAATATTACGATGGCCACGTGATAGAGATCCAAAGAAAAGTGCACGACGTAAGAGGTTGCAGATGTCTTTTCTCTTGATTAGATATGACCATGATAACACACAGATAAGCTCTTTCACGCTCTCTTTCTGTGCGTTTGCATCTTTGATTTTAAAGATGGGTCTCTGTGTACGTTCGTTGTAACATGAGAAAGTGCAGTTGAGGAGATTATGCGGCCGGCCTAACCACTATGGAGGAACCAGATTACTTAGTTCACCGCAATCAGCCACTGCCTTTTTTGTAAAGCTGACTCACTATTTTGACACATGAATGATCTTTAATGATACTTTCTTCATATTTTTGCGACTTAACTGAACATCTCACAGGCTATATATGCGCCGGGAGTATAGTGGATGGTGGATATGTATAGCACGAGACCTACTATATTTAGACTCGGAGTTAGTTTTATATGAAAACGACTTATCAGTTTTGTGAATTGCTTTTTAATTTGCGATTCTCTTGCATTATGTGATTTTTTGAAGACTTGTTATATTGAACTTAAATATTGTCATGGTGTATATTTATTTCTGTTGTGATTCTTAATACTATTGCCGAATATTTATTACTGCATAAGAACTTTCTATGCGGTTTCATTATAAGTTCATCATGAACTATTTTTGTACTAAAACTCTGCGTTAGACTTGTCCGTCCGGTTGCAGTTTCTCAATCTTCTAAACCGGCTTATGATTTTGATTTTTTTAGAATAATGAAGTAGGCTTAGTAACAACAATTTATCAGGTAGATCCTTGGAGTTGCACAACTCAACTTTTGTAGTTTTTAATATGTTAGATTTATATCCTACAGGTTCATAATGTTGGTGCATCTTTACAAATAGATAAATGACTCTCTGTTTATTTTTACACATGAGTTATTTTTTGGCTTATAACCTTTTTTTAATCACATATTTTAGCACTTAAAAGCTATTTTGCTAATGAAATATTTTTCTACTTTTAGCTTTTCACAAAACACTTTTCACACTTTTCGAGAGAGACTTTATCATCTACTTCTCATACTCTTTTTTTTCACTTTGATTTTTTTTTTTGAAACACATCTATTTAAAATCATTTCTTAAAATTTATTTATTTCAAAACATTCCTAATTTTAAAATTTACTACTAAAATCACTTAATAACACTTTTTTATTTCTTCTAGTGCTTGCAAACGGTACTAGGGGGGGTGCATTTGATTATGATTTTAAAAAACTTTTTAGTTGAAACAAGTCTTGCTGATTTTAAAGATTTTGCAGGAATTTGTAAGATTTTTAAAATAAGAATTTTAATGGATTCTGTAGGACTTTATAAACTTTGCAGAATTTTATGGATTTGTGACTATGATAAGAATTCAAGATTTTTTCATATCTTCGAATTTAAAAAAGTCAAAAATAAAAATAAAAAATGTAATTTCTAAATAGCAATCATCCACATATCCATAATTATACTAGTCCTTCAAGTATTAGTGTCTTGTCGCTCTTGCTCTTGAGTTTGAATAATAGACTCAAAGTCATGATCTTCATTAACTGGTAATGTTGAAGATGAAGGTTCGTCCACTGACTCAATTGAGAATTCATAATAACGACATTCTTTGCGAAGAAGGTTATGTAGAGTTGTACATGCTAATACAAGTTCTGCTTGTGTCTTAAATAAAAATGGAGGTGCTGACTTAAAAAATGTGATTCTTGATTTAAATACCAAATATTCTCTCGATCACATTCCTTAAACCATTTTAATAAAAAAAAAAATTTGGTCCAAACTATTGTAATAAAAAAATCATACCTTAATTAATGAATAATTTTATTAAAATTATATTAGTATTATATTGTCATATATTAATTTCTACTTATGATACACACACACACATATATATATATATGTGTATGTATATATTAAAAAGTACCAAAATTGAATAATCAATACAATCAAAGTAAAAGATAGCAAAACTCAAATTCCACGAAAAAGTACTGTCAATGGAAAAATATTACATAATGACATATACAATATATAATATTAGTATTATAATAATACTAATATAAAAAATAAATATTTATCTTGTGTACAAGTTAGAATGAACAATATTGTTTTGCTAATAATACATTTTTTAAACGAACCATATATACATATATATTTAATGAATTAATTATAATAATTATTTTTATTTATTCTAAGAAATATATATATACATATATAATATTATATTAGCCCTCGCCACTGTCTATTCTTTATCGTTGATGTTAGTATTATGTTTAATAAGAGTAACCATCGAATTAATTATAAATGCAGTGATAAAAATATAAGGTTTAAAATATTTTAGGTCATAAAAATAAATAATCATATATAAATCAATTTGGGGATAAATAAAGCCACTAATCAAAAAATCCTTCGAAATTCAATGGATTTTGATGAGATTATTTGTATTTATAAAATACATGACAAAGTCCATCAAAATCTTTTAAACCCAACAATTTTTTAAAATCATTATATTTTTTAATACTAGTAGATTGTTTATAAGTCCTTTAAAATTCTAGTGAATACCAGTGAATTGTTTTTAAGTTTTTTAAAATTCAAATTGAATACCAATAAATTATTTAAATTTTTTTAAAAATCCTAATTAAATACTACAAATAATTTTGTTTATAAAAAAAATCTTTTAAAATAAATTAACCCCCTCCACCGCTCAAATTTTATAATTTTATTTGTTCCAGCATTCATATTTATAAAAAACAACTCAACCGCTCAAATTTCGTTAAACCCTCTGTCAAAAAAAAAAAAAAAATCGTTAAACCCTAGCTCAGCCCGTCCTCCGCCGTACTCTCTCTCTCTCTCGTACAGGCAAGGGGCGAAATGGATATTGATGGAGATGGAGATGCTGCGGGAGTATCCTCTAGACAAGTGCAAGTTCGTTTCGTAACGAAGCTAAAACCACCGTACAAGACGCCGCAAGCCTCTATCTCGATACCCGCCAATCTCACACGTTTCGGCCTCTCTGCACTCGTCAACAATCTTCTCCAATCAGGTTTTTATTTTAAAAAAAAGAATTCTTTACTATTTATTTTTCTGGCTGCTGAATTAGGAAGAGGTGGAGTATTCAGGTTCGATTCTGCTATACGATCTTAAGTTGTAAATTAATGTAATTGTACTTGTCGTAACAGCAAATGTGGAATGGAAATCGGAGCCCTTTGATTTCCTCATTGATGGAGAGCTGGTTCGCATGTCACTTGAAGAGTTTCTTCTTGCTAAAGGCATTTCCGCAGTAAGTTTTAGTATTTTGTTTTTACCTTTTACTTTAAGGCAGGGTTACTTAGCTCTTACTCATGCATTACTAATTTTGAAGATCTAGTTATGATGAGATATTGTGATTCAAGAATGACCGAAGTTTTTTTTTTTTTATATAAGTTAGTTAATTCATTTTTTAAGAAGAAGGAAATAAAATTTCAATTGAGATTAGCTTGATAAAACATAATTGTGACCACCATATTTTTGGATATTTTGTGTATTTAATGATGATCATGATCTTTTACAGGAAAAAATACTTGAAATTGAATATATTAAAGCCATAGTTCCGAGAAAAGAAGAGGAGCCTTCTTTACATGGTGACTGGGTTAGTGCCATTGATGGTTCGAATGATGGGTATGCATTTAAGTCATGCAAGGGTGTTCCTAGCATCATTATTCTTATACTTGCAATTCATGTCATATTATGCATGTGCTATTAGTTAATTAACACATAGTTGGAACAATTCTGAGCCTGTTGTTTTATATAGGTATATGTTGACAGGATGCTATGATGGCTTTGGAAGGTAACTTCGTAAAATTGCTAAACCATACTTCATTTAATCCTTTTGCTTTTGTTTTTTCTAACTTCACTAATATCATTTTATTTTGGTTAATGGTTCTTAGAATCTGGAGAGCTGCCGGAGTTTGTACGCATGTATTAGGTGGACATTCTGGTCCAGTAACTTCTGTTTGTAATTTGATGCCAAAAGGTACAACGGGTATCCTTTCTACTCCCGATAGTACTTTCTTTTTGAATATCATGATAGTTTCCTACTTTTTTACAATATATATTTGCATAGATATCGGTTGAGTGCAATAAGTAAAACAAGGACTTTGAAAATAAAACGTTCGCTTTCGTATGCTGCATTCAGGCTTTTTGTTTTCTGTTTGCATTCTACTTCTCTTACAACTAAAACAATAAACTAAGTCTTTATCTGATTGTGGGCTTGACTATGTAGTTCATATGTAGCCATCAATGTTCGGTCAAGAAACATGTTCTCAATTATATTTATGTGCTAACATATAATCTATAATAATTAATTCTAAGTATTCTTAGGACTTCACACCCTATAATTTTAGGTTTGGTTCCCAACTTTCTAGTCTTTTAGTGTTAAAGCATCTAAAGGTCTCCTGTGTACTTGTATAAATCATCATTAGATGATAATAAAATAGGTGCTAATTGATCATCGATGAAGTTACTTGTACTGCATGATGTAATGAGTTTATGTTGTCAAATAGGTTTTTTGCGAAGCAATTGAAACAACTTATAATCTTTCTTCGAGGCCTTAATTATCACCCATAATCTGCGATCTCCTCATGAGATCTGTGCAAATAGCATGTATCAGCAAGATTTCGAAATTGGGAGACTGATCATATGGTATAAGTCAATTGCTGAAGACTTCCAAAATTCTAATTGCTTTTGGATGAAATATCTAAATACCCGTGTCCATATTGTTTGGGGTTATATTTTTCAACGATTACTGATGAGGCAGTTTTCTCACAGCTGAGGGTGTCGTTGATCAAATAGTTGCTACCGCTTCTAAAGACAGGACATTAAGATTGTGGAAGGTACGCAGTTTGTTTGCTGATTTGACTCTTTTCTGTTATATTTTGCGCCAAAATGGTATATGCCGATTATTTTTCTGCTAAAAGCTTGGTGAGGAGGGCTCAACAGATCAACCAAAGAAGGTTCAATCATTCAAGATATTGCGGGGTCATACTTCTGCTGTTCAAAGTATTGCTGCAGCACCTTCGAGTGAGATGGTATTTTCGTTTTGCATATGGATTCAGTGTTCAGACTAATCATTTAATGGAGTTCAAATATTTTCTGATTACTTTCTTATTTCTCATTAGGTTTGTTCTGGTTCTTGGGATTGTACTATCAACCTATGGAATGTAAGTACTGCTGAAACTGATGGTGTTTCAGTTTCAGTGAAGAAGAGGAAGAAGGATGGTCGTGTTGAGGAGCCTCAGTCCGAGGTACTTCATTTATCTCCTAAATGATAGAGCTTAAAAAACACTTAAAAGTTTGATGTGGCAATATAAGCTATAACTCACAAGTTATTGATATAAATTGATCTTCTACTCATTGACCATCTTTGATTGGGGGAAGTAGTTGACATCAGGAATAATCATGAAATGTGAAGCCAGTGATGGTTCATATGTATTATAAATGTACTTTGTCCGAACCACATCATTTAAGCGTGTACCTTCACTTGTTTGTAGTGTTTTCACCGGGTAGAAGACCATACTCAGTTTGTCCATATATAGATTGAATGATTGATGCAGATATCTGTATCTATATTCAATGTCTCACACTATGTGACATAGCTGTCATATTGGTGTACAGGGAGAGGCTTTAACAACATTGGTGGGACACACACAATGTGTATCTTCTGTTGTCTGGCCGGAACGCGGGACAATTTATTCAGCATCTTGGGATCATTCTATCAGAAGATGGAATGTTGAGACTGGCAAAGATACTCTAAACATGGTAAGCCCAATATATCATTTCTCCTATCGTCCTACCTTTTCTGCATTAATTTGATAATACAATTGTTGATCTCTGCACTGCATGACAGCTATGCCTTTTTAATTTCCATCCTTTTTTGACAATAATAACTACTCCCTCCGTCCCATAGGAATTTGCACCCTACGCAATGATACATTTTTTAAGAAAAATGTGTTTTATATATAAAGTAGTGGCGTATGGGTAAATATGTGTATAGGTTTGTAAGTGTGCACGCAAATCAATATTTCTTTTTTAAGTAGTGTGCAAATTTGTCTGAGATGTTTAAATAAAGAAAATATGCAAATTCCCGTGGGACTGAGGGAATATCTTTTTGTTTGGTATTCCCTGGACTGTTCAAGATGCCAATTTTTTTTTCTTACTATGCTTTAATACTAAATGTTTTTAGGTGGAAAACCTTGTTTGTTTATGTGCTTATTCGAGCTACTTATTGTTTGGTCAATTGGATTCATGGTTTCTTCTTGAAATCAATGGGGGACCTTCTATCTTGGTTTCGCTTTAGTATATCTACAATTTGAAATCATTTTTTAAACTCTGAAGTCCGACAAAAAAAATCAAATGAACTTTTAGAAATACATGTGCATATTTTTGTTTGTTGCAGTTTAGACATCTCTGATACAGTGGGCATGAATATGAGATTCATCATTGTAATCAATTGATTGATATACATATACATATGTATATATATTTCCATCTCAGTCGTATGGCAAGGTTATCAACTGTCTTGATGTTGGAGGTGAGAGTTCTGCCCTTATTGCTGGCGGTGGTTCTGACCCTGTTCTTCGGATATGGGATCCTCGCAAGCCAGGAACTTTGTCCCCTATCTTCCAATTTGCATCTCATAGTTCTTGGATATCTTCTTGCAAGTGGCATCCTAAATCATGGTTTCACTTGGTCTCTGCTTCATATGATGGAAAAGTGATGCTATGGGACCTGAGAACTGCGGTATGTATTTACTTACCTTCTATATTATGCCTGCATTTTCAAATTGAATCTAAACATTTCTTCTGCAGTGGCCAGTCGCTGTAATAGACACACACAAGGATAAGGTACATCTCCAAACCCAAGCTACATGTTCCGGCTTTCTGTTGGATGTAATAGTTTCTTGTAAAATAATCTGTTCTCAAATTTAGGTATTCTGTGCTGACTGGTGGAAAGATGATAGTGTGATTAGTGGTGGTGTTGACTCCAAGCTTCGCATTTCTTCTGGAATATCAGTGCTTTGATCAGGTATTCTTTGCTCGTTTCAAGCATTGACCGCTCACAAAGTCACTTGAAATTTTTTCTGTTCTGTAATTGAGTGGATCCATAATAAATCAATTATCATTCTACTTCATTAGTTTTAGTCCTAGCGTATTTCAGTCTTTCTTTGTCCAATATTAGTCATTTTTCGCTGGAAACTTCAAAATCGATAGAAAACCACATACGTCTTGGATGAAATTAGATACCCCCCTAGGACTGAAATAGATGAAGTAGTAAGGAAAAATATTTACATTGGATGAACCCTGAATTACAGGCCGTAAATTGATGATTAACTCCTTACATGTGCCTTCTCATTGAGTCTGGTACACCTGGTGAACTACATCAGGTACACAATCTACTATATACTTATACATTCGCACACGTGTATGTATGTGGTTGTAACATGACTTCACCAGGTGTTTATCCATCTTGGTTACTCGATCATTTCCAATTGTGGTTTAGATTATTTAAGACTACTCTAGTCTACATAATTGATTTTTACTTGACTAAATTATTATATATTTCAGGCTTGCCATTTTTCACTGTGCATCGCTCAAGTGTAGTTGCTATCTACTGCACCATAATATTTAAAAAGAAATTTTATTTCTGCACCAATATGAAGGCCATGCCGTTTTGGGTTATTACTTAAGGTTGAATTCTGGTAGTTTTGATCACAGAAACCTCTCAATGCCTGAAGAATGATTCATAATGTGAGTGATTGACTAGAATATTGGACCAGAGGCTCAAGGTTTACTGAGATATTATTTATTTATGCCATAAAATTTCATTATTCCTCCAGACAATGAAGAGTTATGAGGGCATCTCAACCTTGTTTTACATGATACTTTGAGTGATTATTTACTTGCAGACAGTGGCAACAAAGTCGCGATATGAAATTACAATACTGGCGCTAACATTGTAACGTTATTTATTTTTTTTTATTTTTTTTAATCTTTACTGTCAAAGCTTAGTTGGGTTTGGTTGCGTTTTGTGTTGCATATAGGTACACTTCATTTCATAAAAATATGCAGCGCTCATGTTTTTGTCAATTTCTTTCCCCATTCAAAGATGGTTATTGTTCAGAGTTTGGTTATTGCAGCCGAATATCTTTCTCAATATCTAAAAGGAATACATGATAAAAGTTGGGGGAAAAACATTGATCTATTTCCACAAACTCAAGGATCAAACTTTTTTCAGATCATTAAAAGCAAAGAAAGACTCAGATGAAATGGTACAAATCAAGTTGTTAATGCACCATTATCTACAGTGTGAAGTCATGAGTTTAAGTCAAATTAAAAACATGGGTTCATATTCTCGCATGTTATTTTAGTCAAAAGTTTTACTGCCTCCCAATTTTCCTTTTTAGTTCGTTTATAAAAGTATTAAAAACTTCATGCTCATAATTCTTATTTATTATATTTTTCCTAATTTCTGTGTGCAAAAATTATTGCAAATTTTTAGGATGGAGATTTCCTCCTGTACAGGATGGAACTGTTGGATCACATATACTCGTGCTGATGTGTGTGTGATCCAATGGTCCCCTTTGCACATAACCCTCATATACAGGAGAAAATACGAATCCGAGGTGGTACTATTTTATGATACAAAATCATGAATGAGAAAGTGATTCTCAAATGAAACCAAATGGTAGTCCTAAAAACTTATCAAACTAGAATAATTAAAATACAATTGGATCGCCGTCATGATAAGATATGCTGTCGATCAGAGTTCATAATTCAACCCCCATCTCAAATTGTCAACTTCAATATATTTACACATAAAGTAAAATCATAAAAAGTCCCATCAGAACATGCCTTGGTCATCACTAACTAAAAACTGAACACATTATCATAACTAATCACCATATATTAGCATTTGTAAACTCATATCTATAAATGAAACAACAAAGTACCAACTGACCCAACGTGAGATTTCAACATAACTAACACATATAATTAGAACATAAAATGTCACTTGTTCATTAAAAAAAAGTGTATTAGTCGTGCTAAACTGAACACATTGTCATCACTAATCACTAGTAATCACAATATACTAACAAAAGTAAAACTTATATCTATATCTATAACAAAAAAAAAAAAAATGTACAATAATCATGGGTGATGCTATGCAACCATAAAAAAAAGGGGTCATATATGGTAAACCATTCCCACTTCCAAAGTTGAAGCATGAGGTGCACTAAAAGCATAAGTTGGAGCCCTGCAATTCCTTCTCAAGAAATCATACCCACAGTTTATCACTATCTTCTTCATCAAGCTTGATCCTTGCTTTGCTCTCACATAGGAGTGCCCCAAGATGTAAGCCGTCCCGGCTTCACGAGCCTCCATAAGTTCATGTAACTCATCACGCGCACCTCCATCCATCCGCGGGCTCCCAGGGATGACAAATCGAACCCTTTTTCGGGCTTTCTTAACTGGAGGTGACTCTATTTCACGGAGCTCTGATGTCCCTGCCACGTCAGCATTCGCCCCGTCGTCGTCACATATTCGAATGCCATGTAAATGAGTTGAAGGTGTCCCTACCACAACCATTTCTTCTCTTTGCACGTCTACATCTTTGTCCAGGCCACTTCCGGCCCGAATGTATTCAGCAATGCTGTATACGAGCTCATTTTCGAATTGTACGTCGTCCTTGTGTGCATCGCGATAGCCATAGCGAACAATGCACCTGTACATACGGTACTCTTTGGGGCCGATATGTCCGACTAGAAACCGCTCTGTGTGTTTAACATGAGGAATCGGAACGGATTTTACGCAAAGAAAAATGAGCACCTGGTGGAAAGCAGGGAGGTTGGTGACAAAGTGGGAGAAGATTGCAGGGATTCCGGAGACGAGCTCTGTGTGGATTAGGCCTATTCCACGAACGCGTACAAAACCTAAGCTCGGCCCAAGGCCGAGGAGCCAGTCAATCGAAACCTTGTTCTGCACGTCGAACTCGTATTTCTTCAACGTCCCATAATGCCACACACACATCACTATCATGAAGATGAATGACATGGCAAGTGGGACCCAAGCGCCTTCGAGAAATTTGATGAGTGATGCACTGAAATATAAGGCTTCAATAGCGCCAAAGAACAAGACGAAACAAACGGCGACGAGAACATTCTGGTGCCAGCATAAGACGATGACTAGAGACATCAAGCAAGTAGTGACCAGCATTACAGTTATCACAGCCAGACCTAAAACAGGAAGCTTTCAGTACAAACATAATGAACATTTAGTAATGATATAGGGCCTGACACCTATTTAAAACACTTGTACACTATAGCACGGTACAAGTAGTTTATGCTGATATATGACTCCATATCAAACCGAACAAACACATACAACAGTCATGTATATCACAACTGCTTGTTTTTCTGTCTTACCTGAAGCGTTCCCGAGTCTTTTGGTGTCCCTGAAACCGATAGTTACAGCCAAACAGAGGAGCATTAAAATCCAGTTGATTTCTGGGATGTATATCTGGCCATGGATTTTCGATGACGTGTGGACAAGTTTGACATTTGGAAAGCAGCCTAGAGCAGAGCACTGCTTTATGATGGAAAAAGTTCCAGTGATAATTGCTTGGCTGCCAACCACTGCAGCCATAACAGCAATCACCAAGACGGGCCATCTTAATTTCTCTGACATAAGAACAAGAAATATATTTGATGAGTGGAAATTTAACCCATATGCATATACATTTACATTTAAAGAGGGCGAGCATACCAGGTACTGATACATAAAACCCGATGCTGTACTCATGTTGAATATCATGGTGCTGAGATAGATACGCAGCTTGCCCCATATATGCAAGGACCAGTGATGGATATACGATGGATGTGAACGCTATCTGCAATTTCATGACGGTTAAATGTTAAGACATGCCATCATCTTTTACTACATTTAAACTTAAATTGACAAGGTCACTAGTTAAATTATCCCAAGTGAATCCAATTACAACTATACTCAAAGAAGCCCCTATTTCAAACCTCAGGTAAATTTAACAGTGATAGTGTAAAAAACCTTAAAGAAGCAGTCTCCACTTGTTGGGGTATAAATCTCTCTTATTATCTACTTTGTCCTAAGTATGGCATTCATACTATTCTGTGAACCAGTTTATGGTATAATTACCTCTTAATTGCGAAAATGACCTTCGAGAGCATGAGCATATGAAACACCCATTAGATAAATAACAGGAGTTGTCTTACATCTCTCGTAATAAAATTTCAGATAAATATTAGTAATGATTAATCTTGATTACGAGATAGACAGTCATTAGAAAGTTCTATAGGCAGAAACAGTAATAGAGTATGAGAAGGTAACAAGCACATATATGGACTGAAAAAGTTAGTATTGGATGATTATATTGTGCATAGTAAAACGAGCCGAGTTAATAGCTAGAAGAGAATGGTGTCCACCTTTATTGACAGCTGGGAGAAGTGTCCAAGATCAGCAAACATTGCTTCCGAACCTGGAATTGTTAAACCGGGTGTTTAGGAAAAATGTAAAAGGAAAGCAAATGGTTAAAGGTATGCACTTCTATTTACCTGTTATGCATAGTAGAATTCCACCCAAGGACATCCAACCTTCTCGTTGGGTTTTCTTTAGAAATGTGTACATGTAGTATGGGGATAGAGCTCGATAGACATGAGGGTTCCAGTGGAAAATATTGTATAAACCGATAGCACTGATGCACAAAAGCCATGCTATTATGACAGGTGCGAACAAGAATCCAACCCTGTGGGTGCCATAATGTTGAAGGGCAAACAAGGCTATCAGTATGATACAAGCAACTGGGACTTCAGCGTCTGCAAGATTATTGGTTTAAGCAGTCCAAAAATGTGTTAACTAGTGTTTCAAGAGTTCAATAATATAATGTGAAATAACCATAAGGGAAGAAAAAGATATTGGAGATTAACGCGGGCGAAGCACTTAGCATGCAAGCAATAGAAAAACAACTCTCTGAATTTCGAATCAAAAGCTCTAGGTCATTGCTAATTGTGTTGTTATAAGTTTTAGCAGCTCATAAATACCATATCCATTATCTTAAGTTAGGGAAACAACTTTCGCCGCACATAGTCATAATTGCATATCAATAAATAACTGAATTCCAGTGGGGTCCCCAACAATTCACTAAAACTGCCATGTACGTTGGCTTTGAGGTTTGATGACTGAATAATCGAATTTAATTTCAATGGAAATTATATGATGATTAATGAAGAATTCACTTAGCAAAGGATGTTCATTGAAGAATTCCGTCGTATAACCAGGCACAAAGAGCAATTAAGGTATGATTACATTACAATTTTCATGAATGGAACCATATTGAGTATAATGGTTAAATCTTTCAACAGTACTAATTTATCGGCCTTCGTTTGCGCAGTAATAACATATGTGCATATTCTTAAACAAATTCAGATATTACTACTGAATCCCAAAATATTTCAGCCAACAGCTTAATCATAAACAGTTGACTAGCCAATATATGAATACTACTCCCGACAAAAAAAAAAAAAAAAGAAGAAAAAATGAATACTACTATTTAGCCGTGATAGCAGATTATCCACACATGAATATTCTGCAAATAAGACAAGCTAGGTTTCTTTAAACAGTAAAACAAGCCAAAAAAGTATGTCCGAAAATAGCAATCTTACATTTGTGATGCTCTTTTGCCATAGCAAGCTCAACCCCAGAAACAGCTGAAAAAACTGCAGTAAAACCACAAAAGATTACACAACAAGAACCCAACAAACAACAAAAGATTTAACGTTTGACCAAAAACATAAAGTAGAAGGATGCACACCAGAAATAGCTGGAGTCAAAATGCCATCTCCAATCACCATACAAGCACCAAGAAGAGCCAATACAAGCAAAAATCTCTGCAAAACTCTATATTTTTCAAGAGTAGATTTAACCCTTGCCCCGAGAATCGATGGTGCAGGGCATGTTACATCCTTCTTGTAAGAAGACAAATCCTCGTCTTCTGATTGGAAACTAGGTAAAGGGTTCACTTTAGCATGCCTACATAACAGTGAATACAACGCAAATGTCCCCCCTTCACCATTGTCATCAGCTCTCAACACAATGAACACATACTTCAACAGAGGGACCAAAGTCAATGTCCAAAAGATGAAAGATAGGACTCCAAAGATTTCCTCATTGGTTTTAGAATGCTCTATATCTTCAGCAAAAGTACTCTTGTATACATATAATGGTGATGTACTCAAATCACCATACACCACTCCCAAACTCTGGTAAGCCAATGTCAATATTGTTCTCCAAGACTCCTTCTGCAGTCCTCCAACACAAAATCACATCAATTGAAAATAACCCCATGGAAACTCATGCCAAAAATTGTCAAAGATTACAACTTTAATAAAACCCACAAAGGAGAACGCACCTTTACATGATTTTGATAAACCCCACTTTCAAGATCCATGGGAAATGCCCTCAGTGATTCAAGAAAATCATATCCAGCGCAAAATCAAGAGTTTTAACCATGGCCCTTTCGCCAAGACACCCCCCCTAGTGATGAACTTTCAACAAAGCACATACTGACTGACAGTGTGACACAGAAAATTAAATACTCTCAAGAAAATCACAATTCATTGTGTTAGTAACCTAAATGTGCACGGTTTAACAACCTCCACACCGAATGAACAAATAAGAAAGGAAAAATGATGCAATAAGATGGTTGGCACTGGGAATCAGAACATCAGGACCGGAATATTATGCTTGTGACCTTGAAAGTGACTTCTAATACTACTCTGTTGAGGCAAGTGAGATATGATTTGTGTGAGTAGGTGGTTTTGTGCGGTTCCTTCTGAATGGAACTCTGTTTGGTGGGGTGTAGTTTATTTCTTGGAGTTCTCTCTCTCTCTCTTACTTATTGGACAGCAAGTGCGTGAGAGAGAAAGAAGATCGGACGTGTAAACGTGGGCTTCGAGCAGGCAATAAGGAGATTTAAGCAAAGGGGGTTGATCAAGTCTTATCTCTCTTTGCTAAATTTACTCTGGTAAGTGGCTTTTAGTTGTTGACTCTTTTGGATTAGATTACTTTCCTAATTAGGATTTTTATTTATTGAAACAGAAATATTTGAGAAAAAAGAAAAAGTAAAACTTTGGCATGTTACTGCTAAGTGCTAAACCTTTTTTTTTTTCTCTTTAACAAAATTTTAGGTGCACGACCGATCAAAAATAACAAAAAATATATATAAAAATATATTGGGTGCCTTCTTAAAAAGAAAAAAATATTTACTGTACTGTACATTTTACTCCTGTGTATCAGAATTACTATTACATTTATTTTATTAGAATATTCTAATTTTTTTTACGTGTTCATACTCATAAAAGTATACGCTATACATTCATTCACATCTTACTGTATCGCTAAAAAAACTGTAATTTTTAAATTTATGCGCACAATTATGTATGTAAATAATTTCGAGATGAAGAAAATAGTAAATTTGACTCAATTTTAATTGCGCATACAAAAAAATATTATAAATAATGATTAGTTTTTTATAATGATATTCGATATACTATTACTCACAATACAAATTAGGGGGCGCTTGGTAAAATAATTCTTCAATGGTAATGGGAATGTGATATTAACATAGTAATTATTATATATCATGAGAACAAATGAGGTATATAACATTGTTTTTCTCCTAAATAAGGTGATCATTACTCCCATTTGATTACCTCCATCTCGCCTTATAATCATCCTCCTCAATCAATCCCTCATACCACTACTAACAACATCCTTTTTTGTCAATTTTTTCAAAATTGGAGCACAACATTAATGATGTAACCACCATTAACACAAACTCTCATTCAACATATGGAAGGGTAAAGGGGGAAAATAAAATTTCATTCCCATTACGTTGAAGAATTTGAAACAAGTGCCCCCTTAGTATTCTTCCTAATGACACGCCGTGAATAATTTTAATTTATAAACAAATTGGAAAGTGTTTTATTTATCCTTCAAGTGCATATAAGTTTTACGAATTTTTTCTCTGTTCATAAGAATTTTCATTGATAAAGGGATCATTGCACATGTCTCCACATAAATTACGTACACGCGTATAAATTAGTTAAACCTGCTAAATACTCATTTCAGATCTAATTATATTTCAAAATAATCAACACACAAATCATATAATCAATTAATACGTGGTATATATTAAATGTAATGAAACACTAATAAAATAGAGAATCTTTCCAAATAACATTAGGCAACTTTTATGCGAGTTTAGCTGATTTTATTTTTAATAAGATAATTTGAATTCAATTTTTTGACATCTTACTAATTCAGGTTGCTCCTCACTTGAGTGAGTGGTTTAAAGTTCGATTCTCTTTGAGAACGAATTAGGAAGGAGACATAACATTGGTTTGAAGATATTTTTGAAATGTTTGGGACTTGGTGAACTTATTTCAAACTGCTAACAATTAATATTTATCGATAAAAAAAATAGACTCTTAATCCTTTTGACAAATGTGAAGTTACAATGTTGGGGAGAGGAATTTATGTTCCGATGCTCGAGTTTGGTGGTCCAAAAAGGGGTTGAAACTGATTTTACAAGATTTTATGATTATTTACAAATAATTAAATTATAGATTGCCTAAATATGTTTTGATATTTTCATTGCAACTTTTTATGTCTTCAATAGACATTTTATACTTAAAAAATAATATATACAAAATAAATTTATAATTTGTTAAAATATATGTTATTAATGTCATGGATTTTTTTTTATACTTTTTATAGCTTTAGAAAATATTTACACTATTGGAAATTCGATCAGTATGGGCAACTCAAGTCTTAACATAAATATGAATTTTATATTTTTGGCTTTTTTTTTTAAAGGATATTTTTGGCTCTTTAAATTCTCTCTATATATAAATGTTATTTGCTTTTAGAAGTATTTTAAATCCTATTGATGTGAAAGTTCTGCAATAACGTCCTTCGTAATTGTAAATTAAAACTCATAAAATAACACAAAGTATTGTGTGCATTTTGTGTAATATAAATTATTATATTATTTGAAGAAATTAAAGACTAATTATAAGTTGGTTCAAAAAATTAAGCATGATCTTAACATATACATTCTATTAACAATTAATTTTTATAATTTGATTCAAAAGTATTAATTTCTCTCTCTTTAAGTGGAGGTGGTGAGAGTCGACGGGGAGATGGAGGCGGCGGAGGAAGGTGGAAGTGGGGGTGGTGAGTGGCGGCAAGGAGCTGGGGGAATGCCGACGACATCGTTCTTGCTCACGGGAAGGGCTGACGATGTAGGTGTCAGGGTGCGAATGACGGTGCTGAGGGATGGCTTTGATCTGGCATTCATATCTTCAATTTCGACCCGACATCCATGATTTCGAACAGTGGTGGTAAGTGATGGCGACAATTGGGCTTCGAATGGTGGTGGTAAGCAACGATAGCGATGGATTAAGAGGTAATTGAGCTCCGTCTTCTCTAATTTCTGGTAGAGACAGAGGTTCTAAAATCTGACATTTTCTTGGTAATCTAATGGAGCGGTGACCTGATACAGGTTGGTAATCTAGTGGAGCTTTTGATACAGTCGATTGTGATGATGTAGTGGTCGATGCAAGTTTCACGGTGAGGTGGTGGTGGTTGCACTTATTTTTTTTAAATAAAAAATTGAATATTTATTTATGAGATGTAAATTTGTAAGGAATTGGAGTGAATACTTTTTGGCTATATAAAATATTTTTTATTCGTACGCAAATTGCATATTTTGCACATTTACACATTTTTTGTGTGTATAAATGGGTTAGATTTGTTATTGTGTTTGTGCATAATTTTTATTTCTCGTTGTGAGTAAATTGTAGAATAATAAATTATACAAAATATTTTCTATTTTGTGTGTAAAAATAATTTTTAAACCTATTTGAAAATTGAGTTTTTTGAGTAAATCCATTATAGATAGGGCTTTAGTTTTAAGTTGTAAATTTCTCAAAAGTTAAAAGGTGTAGATAATATTATCTCCATAAATATTGTTCCAACCGCTTATACCAATAATTTGGAATATCCATAGCAATGCAGCCTATGAGGATATTGGCTTGTTTGCAAAAAAATTATATAATTGGTGAAATGATTTAAAATTAGTGATTATTGAAAAAATTGATTAATAATAAAAGTTGATAGTGTTTGCAAACATTTAACGTTTGATCTGGAAGAACACATTTATAGTGAGAGAAAAGAAGATAATAATTATGTTTTTTTGTGATAAGCTGTTAGAAGTTGGGGTGGATCTGCTTTTGGAAAATAACTTTTGCCAGCTTATTGTAGTTGATAAAATTAAAATAAAACACTTAAAAACTAATTTTAAAAAGTAACTTAATTTATTAAAAGCTGTAAAATGTACTTGCAAACACACCCTATATAGGTGTATTTAGTTAAAAAAAAAAGATTGGAATATCGACCAATTATTTTAAGATTATTAAACTCAATGTCAGCTATCATTTGTAATAAAATATAACATGACATGATAACTATATTAACAACCTTGGCTTCGTTAAAGCTCGAAAGGTTTAAAATAGGATGATGCATATATTATAAACACCATACTTAATTATGTAGTATATATATTAGCAAATTAATGAATAGTTGAACTTCAATTCCAATGACGCTTATTATTATAGGTTTAGAAAAAAGTTATTTTTAATTTATAATTTTTTACTAGTAAAACAATAAGATTGATTTGAAGGAGAATCGAGACCTTAATTAATTAATTTAATGGCGTTAGGGAGGTTGTAAAGGGTAATACAACCGTACCCCAAAATGAAAAATTGCCCCTTTTATACTTCATATCAAAATATATACTCACTCAGTCCTACAGGAATTTGCACATTTTCTTTATTTGGACGTCCCACACAAATTTGCACACTATTAAAAAAAAAAAAAATAATTTGCATGCACACTCACAAATATATACACATATTTATTCCTATGCCACTAATTTATATATAAAATATATTTTTCTTAAAAAATGTGTCATCCTATAGGGTGCAAATTCCTATGGGACGGAGGGAGTACTAATTTGAATAAGTCTTTGTGTAGGTGGTTTTATGTTATGATATATTTTTTTAATTCAAAGTAATTATTTTTAAAAAGTGATAAGATATTAATAAAAATTGATATATTTTTGTTAAAAGTAATTATCACTTTTTATTAATTTTTTTTAAAGTGATAACTTTTTATTCATAAGTGATAGGTCTCATATTATAGACGGACTTATATAAGTTTTTTAATCTAAATTATGCAAAAACAACCCAATACAAATAATATGTTATTAATAGTAAATCTTATATAAGATGGTTTGCATGTGCAATCAATATTATTTCTCAATAAATATCACGTTATGAATAAAGTGAATCACTATAAAAAAAATCTACATCCACTGAACATATGCACACTTTCTTTATTCGTTTGTCCATAAAATATATACATAATTTTTTATGGAAATCATCACTTTACTAATAATTTCTTTATTCCTAAATCCTAAGTAGATCCACAATGCATTCACAATATTGTTGTTTTATCTACTTTTTCTTAATTCTCATACCCAACGCAAAATGCATACTTTTACTGGATGAAGGGGAGTAGAAAAGATGGAATATCTTTTTTAGGTAAAAATTTACACTTTATATTTTTAAATAATAATTTTTCTATTGAAAGTTATTAGCAATTAGAGAATTCCACTTAAAAATTGTGTTTTATTTCATCCATCCTTTTTCCAAATTTAAAATATTGAATATATCACTTCCCTAATTTGAGAGAATCTTTACCTACTTTAAGACATAATTTAGCTTGAATTTGCGTATAAGTCACATAACCTTTGTTAATAATAATAATACTATATTTGTACTCCCCTTCAGTTGATGAATGAATACAATGAATCCTCAAATTCAGAGTCAAAAGTTTTAAATAAAATAAATTAAAATGATACTCTATAAACAAACGTTGAAGGAGATCTAAATCTAGAGTTCAATATTATCCAATCAACAAATGCAGATAAAATATATTATTTGATATTATTCCATTCGTCGAAAATTACTTACATATTTAATTGTTCACCGAAATAATTTTTATATTTTAAAACAAGTAGTAAAATATTGATAAATATTAAATATGTGTTGGACGTCTCAATAATATTGGTGTGCAAATAATTTCAGATGGGACAAAAAAAAAAAATATATATATATATATATATATATATTATCAACTGTGAATTAAAGCTGCATAGATTTATTATGAACTCTGAAATAAAATTACTTACTGTTCCTTTTGTTCCAAATTAGTTATTATTATATTTATTTGTCCACTTTAAATTTTCACACTAAAAAATAAAAAATTTATCGTAACCCTTATATTCACAGTGTACACTTATTTTACATTATTTTTTAATACAATTAATTCCCAATCGCACAACTAAAATTAATTCGATCAAAATTAATATTTCTACTTTAATAATTTTAATAATGTGAAAAAAGTTAAATCTTTTTTTTCCTGTGTCAAACTGATATAAACAGGAGTATTTATCAAGAAAAAACAAAGTGAATTTTATTTATATAGAGTAACATCCAAAAAAAAAAAAAAGTTGCATATATATAAGCAGTCACACGCCAAAGCTCCATTAGTGATGTCCAGCATAGTTGGAAACGTAAAATAAAAATAAAAATAAAAATAAAAAGAAGTTTTTCTTTAATTAGGGCTCGCTATATCAGTCTACGAGATGTGACCCTGCTTTTCTTAACAGTTCCTCTTTACCACTTATCATTCTATTGAAGTCGCTCTTTAATCAGCTTCTTCATAAAGTGAGGGCCCTCTCTTGCTTTTCATGTTTCCCACCCACAAGCTCAAAAATAGCTTATACTCGTGTTCAAATTAATAGCTAGCATTAATAATATCAGATGTTACAATTAAGTTCGTTTTTTTTTTTTAATTATTTGCAAGAGCATTAATAATATCAGATGTTACAAATATTGATATCTCTAACTTTTTATTTTTCTTTTTTAAATGATAAATTTAAAGAGTAGTGTGGAAAAATAACATGTCACACATTTTTTTATAATTGTTAATGTTATGTGTATAAAATTATATTAGTGTTGCTCATTACTATATTTTGGAGATGTTAACGGGCTAGTCTTAATCCTATAGAGTCAATTCTAACGGGCTTCGGAGCTTCGGATTAAACGGGTTAGAGTCTTATCCGGTTCATTCTTAACAGTCCTCTAATATTAATTGAGACATAACTCTAAGCCTAGCTGTCTTCTGGCTAAATGAGTCATAAACGGGTTATGTCAAAAATAGTTTCATAATTACAAAAGTTAAAACGTAAACACTTAAATATTTAAAGGTTCATTGGTATTTAAAAGTTCAAATTTAAATACTTAAAATTAATATAATATTTAATTAAAAATTGGAGATAACTTCAATTAATAATAATAATAACTAATAAGTATATTATATGTTTAATAGGCAAATATAAAATAAATAAAAAATTATGCGGGCTAGCGGGCGTGTTAACCCGTTTAGCCCACGGTCTAATAGGGCCAGGGCAAAAAGCCCGGATTTAAATTGGTTAATAAAAGCATAGCCCTAAACATGTATTTTTCAGGGTTAAACGGGTCGGTCCTATTAGCCCTGCCCGGATTAACATCGCTATATGTAATGTTATCTGAAACAATTATATCTCATTTGAAAATTTTGTGCTTACAAATAGGTGTAAAATTAATTTATTTAATTTAATTCTATTAATATTTTTCTGCACATACGAATCCAAAATTTCAACTTTTTATCTTTAAAAAGCTAGCATAAACTCTGACACCATTAAAAATTGTATCATTTAAAAGTTTAAATTTATAAAAATTGGTAAAAATCAATTAATCTATTAAACTTTTCTAACATGATTGAATTAATGGGTAGTTAAAAAGTTGGTTTACGTTACTTGAAGTTATTGTTTTAATGGAGTTTATTGATGAACCAGAAAGATAGATAATACAAGTGGTGCAGCTAAATTTGGAAAAGTTCCATCCACACAATTAAAACGGAAAGGTAAACAAATACGTGTTACACAAAATTTAAAAACAAAATTATATACTACTACTACTTATCAAAAGTATTATCCCACTTTATATGCATACAGACACTTTCGATCGTGCACGCCCGATTTTGAAATTAATTTGATAATTATTCTGATATATTGTTAAATTTAAATCTGCTTTAAAAAAGTTGGTTTTTTTTATTTTTACATATATCAAAATATTTATTACACATTATTCAATGTCTAGTGAAAATAGTTCTTATATAAAACATTTTGAAAGGTGGTCAATTGTAACACAAGGGTGGAGTAGTTGTTTTCACTTAGAAGGTTATTAATTTTGGAGGGTGTGAATTATATTCACTAGAAAATATGAGTTGAAGGGTATAAAGGGTACTGGCTGTTGTCACTAAAGAATATGAATTTTTCAACTAAAAAATATTGTAAAGTGCTTTTATGTACGAACAAGTTTTACAATATACATACTCTTCGGTGTGTTTTGTTATGAAAGTAAATAAATTATACACTTTTCTACAACTTCGAATATTTAAATAAAATGAAATTCTTTAATGCTTTCAGACTTTCTAGTTCACGCTCATGTTCTAAGTTTAAGTCCCGCTAACACCAATTAAGCCCACACTAAGAGTAAGTCTCATGAGCACTTAGTTCACGGTACACTTAATCAATAGTTGAGACTGTTTATACTGAAAAGTGATGATTGATTACACTCACTTTTTTAATGTAAACAATGTTTATTATAGAGCGAGTGCACCATGCAACAATTCCATGTGAGACCTCCTTCCACCTTAAATTATACAATTATTTGGCTTCCTCAATCCTCCACTCGTCATTCCTTCACGTGATGGAGTTGTCAAGTTTACAGATAATTCAGCCCACAAGTGAAGTCAAATACTTCCATTAAAGTAATTAAATTTATTTCATACCTTTTTATAAATTCGAACTTTTAGACGAGATAAAATTCTTTCATATTGTATGTGTAAAATATAATATTATTAATTTATAAACTTAGTAATTTTGTTGTTATTCTACATCTTAACAATAATCTTATGTCATTTAAATTAAAAATTATCTTCAAAGGCCCACCTTCACCAAAATCCCAGAACAAAATCAAATAGGGTGTGCTCGATCAACTTGATTGAAGAAAAAAAAAATGTGTTGATCAAGTGATAACCACGACTTAAATTAGAAAAATTATAATTAATATTGCAAACATATCTTAATTATATAGTGATTAGGTAAGACATCAAAGTCTGGCAATTTGATAGGTCATAAGAAGGATTCAAATTGTGAGAGAGATGATTTGGCCTTCTCACTTTTGGGCCCATTACATGTTACATTGTTGGGGATCATAATATACTTATAGATTTTTAAAAGTACAAAATATATAATTAACTAAAAAAAGTAAATTATGATTAATTAATTAATTATTATTAACACAATTTGCCCCGTGGAGCACGTGAGTTGGTCTAGATTTGAACAACTGATCTGACTGGCCATTAGATAATTCATAAGATGTAATGTGCCCACTAAATTCATGCTCCTATAAAGCATTAGTGTAATTATTTTGGTTGACTAAAAAATTTTAGCCAATAGTTTTTTCAAGAGTATTATGCGTATTTTATAAGCCACGTTTAATATTTTTTTGACAAAAACTTGTACGAATTCAAGTTCACGGTGAACTCGAATTTATCAATTATTACTGTCATGTGTATACATTATCACTATCGCTGTTAAAAAATTAAGTATATTTTTATAACATTAATAATATATATGAATAACAGTGATAGTAATTACACATAACAATGTTACGAATTCATGTGAACTCGAGTTTACAAGAGACCTACTCATATTTTTTAGATGGAGTCTTAAAAGAGAGAGAACAAACGGATCTTTATTTTTGTATTTAGATCAATTTTAGTTTAAGATATGATTGGACTGGAATGGAATCTCATAAACTCATAATATAAGCAAATGAGAATTATATCATGTATGAGATGATTTCGTATAAATTTTTATCTATTTTTTTAAGATATTCAAGAATTCAATCTATTAATTAATTTGTACAGTCGAAAATTAAAAAAATTGCTAGAGATTTGAGATTTCTAAGTTTTTTCCTTTAAATTTAATCACCATTACTATAAATTTTTAGCATGACATTAAAATTATCAAATGGTAAATAAAATATAATTTTTAATGATCTCTAAAATATCTTTTATGAAAACTTATACTCTCTGTCCATCAAATTATTTTTCATTTTTTTTTTGTTTTTTCACAAATTTTTTTCTTATTTCCTTATTTAGAAACAACTCACACTTACAATAAAATTTTAGGTCCCACAATACTTATTTTTTTTTACTTTATCTATCATTTCAATATAATAATATTTTTATTAATTTATGTGCCCACAATGAATTGAGAAAAAGATTAATGGAAGGAGGGAGTATAATTATGGGGTTAAATTTACCAAAGTTCTCATTAATGTTTGTTCAAATGCCAGAATAAAAAACATACCAAATATTTTAAAATGAATGAAAGATTATTTAACTGATCAAAAAATATAAAATAATTCCACTTATTAAACCACAAGTATTTTAAATAATTATAGGTAGACTTCGAAAATGATTCTGACATTTTATAAAATTTAGTCAGATTTGGAAAATGATCTTGACGAATTCTATAATATTTAGTCAAATTTTGAAAATTATTTAGACAATTTACCCCAACATTGTTGATGAAATCAAACATGTGGGCCACGATGACAAAATATGTCATAAAAGTAGGGGGAAATGTAATTCGTGTTCTTACCCAACTTTAACCTACTTCAACCCAACTTTTTCTAATTTTTCAAATAATAACATTTAATCATTCAAACTTTAAATTATTTCCTCCAATAGAGGCAATTGCATTTATTTACATTTAACTTTGAATTAGTACTAATAATCCTTTTTTCCTAGTGGGCCCAGTAAAAATTCAATAACATAAGCAATATAATCAGGCCCTGTTTGATAGCATATACAAAGTCTATATAAGCCCATATTATCAGGCCCATATCCATGTTTTACAGTGTAATATTGTTGTTTAATAGGAAGTAAATGTAATAGGTATGACCCGGTTATTATCCTAAGAACCCGGAATTCTTATATGGGTTTTACTGTAGACCTTTGCAAATTTAGTAAGGCCCTCCCCCCCTGTATTACCTATCTAGAGATAAGAAATTAGGCAACACTTTCTCTCCTACACATACCACCACTTTCGACGGCACCAAAATTAGTGCAACCCATCAGGCCACGCCGCCCACCGCGACGCGACGCCACCCACCGCGACGCGAGGTAGCCCACCGCGACTGAACGGCGGCTTATTGCGACTCAACGCCGCCCACCGCGACGACGCCGCCCACTGCGCGACGCGACGCCGCCCACCGCGACTCTTGGTAGCCCACCGCGACGCCACCGCCACGCGACTCGAGGCCACCATCTGTGCCGATGCCTGTCGCCCGTCGCCGATGCCCGTCGCCCGTCGCCGATGCCCGTCGCCCAGCTTCTGCCTCCCCGTGGAAATTGGGGATGTTGAGCCCTAAAGATATGATACAAGGAAAATATATGTTGAGCCCTAAATATATGATATACTGCCTATCAAACATAAACCATATATAAGGAAAATAAGGGCATAAGAGTAATTTTAATTGGCTTTATATGGAAATTTATACACCTTATCAAACACTATTAAAAAATATACAAGGGTGTTTATATATTCTATCAAACACTCATATTATATTTTATCCCACTTTATCATACCTACCCTATACTATTTCTACACCTTACTAAATTTAACCCATACAAATTTATAACTCCTATCAAACAGAGCCTCAAGTGCATACCTAATACTACATCCGTCCCACAAAAGTTTACATACTTTCCTTTTTAGTTTGTCCCACAAAAATTTGCATACTCCCAAAATAAAAATATTCTTTTAAATCTCCACCTTTAAAATCTTTACCTCACAATTTCCACCATACACATTCTACTCATTATACTTTTTTTTTTTAAATCTGTGCCCAAAAAAATACCACAAATTTTCGTTGAACGGAGGTAGTATTATTTATTCCATGACCTAATTTTTGAGTGCAACGTGACACTTCCCCCCAGTCAATTTTAATGATGCACGAAATTGACACCACTGGATTGGGTTGTTAGCACATTTTGACACAATCTCATCACACGTGGACAAATTGTTTTGACCCACAAAGTATTAAAATGGTCCATATTTAATGATTTGGATATTTCACATTTTGTCCCTATATTCTAGAAATGGACTGGGCCCTCAAGTATATTTGCTGACAATTAATTCTTTGGAACTTGTCACTTCATAGGGAATTCAAGAACTTTCCTATCTCGTTGGGAGAAATAGGTAATACTCTTCCATTCATAAAAATTGGACTATCTTGACAATTCACGGTTATTAAAAAAAGTTGATGTTAATGTGTAAAAATATGTGTATTAGTATAAAAAATATTTAATTATTAAAAAAATACTTGATATGATGTGTAAAAGTGAATATATGTATAAAAAATGAAAATAATTATTATAAATTTTCCATTTTAGGCAAGCAGACAATTTATTATGGACGACCGTTTAATGCAACGTGAATCATTTATCGTGGACGGAGGGAGTATTAACTATTCAGGTGTCTCCACATAATTTTCACATTTTTCTTATTTTAACATATCAACTCTTTTATCACATCAAAAAAATAAAATCATATTTACAAAAATCAATAAAATATATATTTTATATTTTTTTATTTAACTTCACAATCATGTACTTTACTTTTCTTAATATGTGTGCAACCCAATCTATAAAGAAAATATTGAGACGGAGGGAGTAGTATCCAGTCTCTTATGCATTGGTAAAATATTATTATTTATTTTAATAGAAACATAACACAGGTTTTAACCGAAACATAAAAAAGAATTAAAAATTTGTAAGTTCGGTAACATGTCTTCATTTTAAATTTAGTTCACATGAATTACACATTTTAATATTGGTCCTGCAAAAATGAATTTTTTTTTATTTTGCTCCTGTAAGATTGTAAAATGACCACAATCAAAATATTTTCAAACCTACATGTTTAATATCAGAATGTGTAATTCATTTGTATAAATTATAGGACTATAAAAACTTTATTCCCTAAAAAAAAACTCTCTCAGTCCCGAAATTTTTTTCACAAATTGACTTGCACACATATTATGGGAAAGTAAAGTATGTGACTATGAAACTAAATAATAAAATATAAAAAAATGTATTTTATTAATTTTGGTGAGTATGAATCGTTTCCTATTTTGGGGTGAGAAGTGTGAAAATTATTTTAGACAGAAAAAATATCACTTTTTATTAAAATTTTATTTCTTTTTAAAAATATTAATAATTTTTTATTAATAAATAACAGATCTCATATAATTTTTATTCTTTTTTATTTTATTAATGGGATTGCATCTCATGGGGTCTGAACTGAATCTTAAAAAGAGACAAAATTAAGTAATTCTGTACTTATTATGCCTTATGTCTCTTATTGAAGTGTCTCAGATAATAACACCTTCCACAAGTTCAAATGAAAGAAACATGATTCTAAATCCAGCTACAATTTTCATTTTCTGCAGCAAAAGATTCAGTTGCTAGACAAATAATAACAATAACAATAACAACAACAGAGGATTCAGACTCAATTTATATCATGATTATGGGCATAACAACTTCCATTATTAATAATAGGAAGTATCAGACCATGTATGTCATACCGACTTGGATAATATTCATATGCGGGACTCTCATAGTTGCACTTCCTCCCCTACAGTTCCTCCTCAAGAATGCGTAGAAATAATTCACCACCAGTTTCTTGAGAAACACCGAGTTCTTCGTTGCCCGAACGTCCCCATGCCCGAGCAAGTACGTGAATCCCGAATCAGAAGCCTCTCGCAGAGCTGACAGCTCGTATTCCAGGCTAGGATCTTCGTCTGCAGACATGAAGCTAGCTGGCAATTCTGTTGAGGTTTCCGCCTCTTCAATTCTTTGATTATGGATCAAAGGAATCTTAAGCTCTGTAACCCCATCAAAATCTTGGACTTCGTCGTCTCTTGATCTCGTAGATATGCTGTCACGATCAAGCTCGTTCACATCGCCCTCAAGGGCAAGGTCTTGAGCCTCTTTTCTCAGAAACTTTTCCAGGCTTTCCACCAGGAGTTGCTCAAATGCACGGTGATCTTCTTTCCGTATATCCTTGTAGCCGTAACGAGCAATGCAGCGAAACATGTGGTAGTCTTTAGGACAAACCCTTCGAAACATAAAACGTTCTTCTTGAGGGACTACAGGTACTGGGACATACTTGATGCAGACAAACACTATTGTAGAATGGATAGCAGGAAGATCGAGTAAAAACTGTCCTAAAACAGATGGGATACCTTGTACAAGCTCGTTGTACAATAGACCAATCCCGGGGGTTCTTACTGTTCCAAGGGACGACCCAAGCTCGAGCATAAAGTCCATGGATATCTTTCCTCTAACCTCACTTTGATACTTCAAAACACTACCATAGTTCCATGTGTACATCACACAGAGAAAGAACAAAGCAAATGCTAGGGGGAGCCAACCCCCTTCCATTATCTTGGATAGGACAGCAGATAAATATAACAATTCTATAATACCAAACACAATAGGGAAACACAGAGCTAAGAACAAGTTCGTTTGCCATATCAGAAGCATGACGAGTGTCACCAAGGTAGTGCTCACGATCATCACACCAACTTCAGCAATGCCTGCAAACAAGTATGTATTACATATATGGCATTTAGGTTTTCAAAATGCTTGTTTTATAAAAGCATATATTTATACCAACCATATGCATTTGCTATCTCTGCAGTGCTTCTGAAAACGGCGACCACAATAATGCACATGACCATCAGAAAATAATTGATCACAGGGATGTAAATTTGCCCCATGAGTTTTCTTGAAGTGTGAATGATCTTCAATCTAGGGAAGCACCCTAGAGCCATGGCTTGTTTGATGCATGAAAATGAAGCAGATATCATAGCTTGACTAGCTATTACAGCTGCAATTGTAGCTGTCACAAACACGGGCCAGAAAAGATCACCTGCAACACTACCACTATAAAATAAGATGGAGGAAAAACGAGAAATGCACGAGGACAATTAGGGCAGATCATTACCTGGAATAGACTCGAAAAATATTCGTTGAGCTGATTGAGGGTGTGTAATAAGGTAAGCACCTTGGCCCATGTAAGCTAAGAGGAGACAGGGGAAAACTACTGCAGTAAAAGCAATCTGCACCATGCCAGTTAGTTTATAAAGTTCAGAAATTCGTGATTGGACCAAGTAGGTTAGTACAGAAAAATCACCTGTATGGATGGCACTGAAAAATGACCCAAGTCGGCAAACATAGCTTCTGCACCTGCAAATTCATTTATAATCGTCCGTTATCACTTATTTGCAACTTAAAATCCTACTTTTTTCTATCTAATTTAATGCAGAGATGGAAAAAATGAAGTTACCAGTGATACATAAAACACAACCACCAAGTGCTGACCATCCCTTAGTGCCATTTTTCTTGAAGAAAAGATATATGTAAGCAGGATTCACCGCCCTTAAAACAGTTATGTCGTGCTTGAGCAAATTGTAAAGTCCAATAGAACCCAGGCTAAAGAACCATAATGCCAGTGCAGGAGCGAACATGAAGCCTACTTTACTTGTTCCAAACTTCTGTATGCTAAACAGGCCCACTAGAATAATAATTGAGGTAATAACAAGAGCATCTGGACAATAGAGTAAAGAAGTAATTAATGTACCATTAAAAACGTATCGTTATTTAGAACCCTCATAAATATATGATAATAAATAGAACGATGAACCGTATGAACATACATGCGTGTGTTCTGTCACAAAGGATTCAGATGTTATGCAGACCTAACTAAATTATGGGTGGAAGGAATGCTTACCAACCTGTGCCAAAACCTGGTACCCGACCCTGCAGCCCACTCATAGCAGACATAACTGCAAATAAGATCATATTATGACATTAAGTTCACATAATCTTGTTCAGTCGATCTTTAACTACAATGAAGACCAAAAAGGAAACTCGTACAAATCTTGATTAATAACATAGGAAAGAAAAATGAATTGAGATAACCTGAGATAGCTGGGGTCAGAATACCATCCCCAATGATCATAGACGTCCCCATAAGAACAAGCAACAAGAGAAGTTTCTTCAAGTAAGACTTACGCTCCAATGCCTCCTTTATGTTCAAAGCCCTCTCCAGTTCAGGAGTCGGTAATTTAAGCTTAAAACTCGAGATTTGCTCATCAGCTTGTTGACGATTTGGAAGAAGATTAACATTTGCATACCTGCAGATCAACGAGTACAAGGCAAATGTTCCTCCTGTTATTGAGTCAATACGAGGTGTCAATGGTACACACTTTTTAGAATATGCATAAGAAGAGTTGTAATTTTTCAGAACAGATTCGTACCTTCCCCATTATCATTTGCCTTCAGCACTACAAATACATATTTTATTAAAGGGATGAGGGCAATTGTGTATATTACTAGTGACAAAGTCCCCAAGACATCAACGTCTGAAGTAATGGGCACCTTGCTAAACACATCAGAGAAGACGTACAGAGGGCTCGTGCCCATATCACCGTACACAACACCAAGTGTTTGAAATGCCAAGGCCAAAGTTCTCCATACAGAATCATTCTGCATCAGTAAGTTGACAAAATCACTGAATTTTGCTCGTTAAACATTGGTGTAATAGCAAATTTTAAAACAAAAACCTGGCCAAATAATGCATTTAGCTATTTGTCATTATCCTTGAGAAATATAATACCAGATAACCAAGAAAAAATGATTCAATACGACGAGCAGTGAGATAGGAAACGACATCTTCGCGTGAAATTTCCAAGTATTGGTGCCATTGGTAGGAATAAGAGTTGATTTTGGGTTAAAGATAGTGTTTCTTTACCCAAACAAAGAACAATCACTAGCAAAAAGTAAGAGCAAGTAAACATAGTAAGAACAACCACTAGCTTGAATCTGTTCGCACACAAAACAACATTGCTGAAAAAACGTCAAATCCGAAACTACAATACCTCCAGATGCTTAAACAGAACCTCATGATTTCAATTACAGGAAGTGAATGGCAGGGAAAGAGTGATAAATACCAATTTTACTTTTTTTTTTTCCGAATAAAAACATGTACTTATAAATTAACAGAAAAGGCATGAAATTAGGTCAAGAAATGTTCAAAGATTAGACTTGAATTTGACCTTGTGTTGGTGCCCATGAGAACCAGCGATTTCCATGGCTTCAACGTCAAAGGAATCAACTCTCTTGGGCTTCTTAATTAGCCTTCTTCTAACACTTCCGTACCCTTCTCTCCCTTCTTCTTCATCTCCGACCAAAGGCCATGTGGTTGACTCGGAGTCCACCTCACTCCCATCCACCCACCTAAACGACTCCCAACCGCCGCCGCCGCCGCCACTGCTACCTATCAGACTCGCGCTGCTCTCTTCAATCACGTCCCCTTCCATTTTCTTGCCTCAATCCACCAGGAAATTTGATTTTGCTACGCTTCAGCAGTCACCTTACCATTCCCCCCGATAAATCAGCTCAGATATATCCATGGGAAGCAGCGTCGGAAGATGAGAAATCTGAACTTTCTATATTTGGAGAGTTGTGTATCACGTGAAATTCTATCACTGTGAGAGAGAGAGAGAGAGAGAGAGAGAGAGAAGCTCAAAGGTATTCAGGCAATAATTGGAGACATTATTCGCTTGTTAATAACAAAAGATTGTGTCACCAGTCACAGAAATAACAATAATAATAATAATAATAATAATTCAACTTCTTAAAAATATAAATATAATCACGGGATTCGACGATTACCATGCATATCATGCCTGCTATAGTTTTGTCCGAAAAGTGTGACAAAAACAATTGATAATTACAATTAATTTTCTGATAAAGCAGTTGTTTTTAGACCAGAGTCAGCTTTTTGAAAAGTTGGAAATGACAATCTGCGATTTTTCCCGTTTCTAATGTTGACATGATCTCCTACTTTTTTACTAGCGATATATATTCCCCCATTGTATTTCGACTTTTTGTTATTTGCGTTCCAATATATACCTAGCACAGTGTTAATTGCATGTATTCTGAAATTCAAATATTTTTTTAAAAAAATATTTTACTATCAATTTAAAAATATTTCTGTTTTTACTAAATATTTATTTCTTATATAAATCGTGATGAGAAATATGAATGATTTTTCAATATAAATAAGAGTAATTTTTAAGAGTGTATTTGATTAAGGATGGAGTCATCCTTCATCTCGTCCGATTTTTTAAATACGCACGTCTCATTATTCATTTAAACACTCGTTCACATCTATTATACATTTATATCTCTAATTTTATAAAATCTCATATTATCATATCATTACTTTTTCATCCACCTTTCAATTTTCTCTGTTATTTTGTTTTAACCACTTAGTCTCTCTATTAATAATAAATTATAAATAATTACCTATTTGTATCACCCATCACAATCATTATCATATTGATTAATAATAATAAATTAAGATAAAAACATACTTCCTCCATTTCAAAATATATGTCATTTTATCATTTAGCACACATATTAAGAAATACTATTTTACCCAATAGCAATGCATTGAGAAATGATTAATTGAAGTTGATTGGGTGTTTTGGAAAAAAAAAAAAGCTAAAATAACATATATTATGACTAGAGCTGTCAAAACGGGCCGGAGAGGCGGGCTGAAAATATGGCGGGCCGCAAAAACTCCAACCTAACCCATTTAATGGCGGGCTGCGGGTTTTAGCGGGTCATCCCTTTTTTTTTCTGAAAAATTTTATGAACTAATATTTCAACTAAATTTATTAAATAAAATAATAATATAATAAATGTATAACTAAAATCTCGCCAGGAGAATCACAATTCACAAATCTCATAAAATAAAGTTTGTCAAATATATTACAAATCCCATAAAATAAAGTTCACAAAATAAATCAATAATGTTAAGACATAAACTTAGCACAAGCCATAAAGTCTCTCAAAATTTATCAATCATTAAATCATAAAAATCATTTTGGCAGCGACAATTAACTAGGAAAGAGAGCCGGAGGACTACGTGAAGGGACACCACTGTTTAACTATGACAACATCGATTTGGAACTTAGCTACTAGTTTTATTTTTTTGTGTGAGAGGAGCACAATAATTAGTTATTTTGTATGGAAGGAATTAAAAAAATGTATAATAAATTTTTTAAATTTAAACATTAATTAAAATATCATATAATATGTATGTATATTAATGTGTATATATATACATATATAATATATACGCACTAGTGGGCTGGCCCGCCCCAACCCGCGGCCCGACCCGCAAAACCCGCAATCCAAACGGGCCAGCCCGTTTAGGCCCGCCTCTATACGGGCTTAGAAATGTTTGGCCCAATCCTCATTTTATTATGGCGGGGCGGGCTGGCCCAACGGGCCCAACCCATTTTGACGGCTCTAATTATGACAAAAATATAAATAATTAAAATGACATATATTTTGAAATGGAAGGAGTATTAATTTAAGATAAAATTTCATTTAATTCAGTTTCTTCATTCTTAATGAAACGCCCATGCATTTACTATTTACAATTGAGGGGAAGAAATGATTTTGGTTGTAGTTGGGGAAAAGATAATGTATATGGTTGTAGTTACTAGTTAAGGAATATATTTTTTATTATTTTATTATTGTTAATTAGTATAATAGTAAGTGATATTATTTTATAATCGAGGGAGTAAGTGGAGAGAACATATGGATAAAAATAAAAAATGGAAATAAACTTGAACGACAGAGGAAATAAAATTCAACTGAGGATAATATAAAAAACATATTTAAATTTAATAGTGTGCTTAGGTTCCACTACTCTTATTCATCTAACAAATACTCCCTCCTCCCAAATTTATTCCAAATTCCATTTTTGTTTCTCAAATATATTCTCTCTTTTAAAAAAAAATATTATTTTATCATTACACTCATAAATAATCACTTTATTTTTTACTGAATTCCACAATTACTCCACAAAGTTCTTAGTTTATTTACTTTATCTCATTTTTCTTAAAATCCATGTCCACTCAAATGTGAATAAATTTGGGGAACGGATGTAGTAATTTACTCCCTCCGTCTTTCTATAAGTTGCTCATGTTGTCATTTTCGTCCGTCTTTCTATAAGTTGCTCATTTTTTTTTTAACTTTTTTGGAAACTACTATTCACTTCTTTATTATTATTTTCAATATTTTTTTACACTATTTTCATTATTTTTTCACTTTTCTCCATCACATCACTTGTACTTTTTCACTTTTACCTTAATTCGTGTGCCAAAAAGCAACGAGCAACTTATAGAAATACGGAGGGAGTATATTTTTAACCCATGTAAATTTGGATTGTTAGGTAGGCCCTCAATTACCCTGTCTGTCAAAAAAAAAAACTTTCTGTCGTCATTGATACTCGTGCAAGAAAAAAATTATGCTATGTTAATTTATTATGTTTCTATACATACATATCGTCTCATTATAGATAGGGATGACAAAACGACCCGCCCCGCTCTGTTTGGATCGGCCCCGATCTGCCCCGTTTTGAGAATGGAGCAGATCCGCCCCGCCCCTCTTGCGGAGCAGATCAGGCATGGATCAACATATTTTTTGCCCTGATCCGCCCCGCTCCATATAATATTAATTATATATAATATTAAATATATATATATAATATATAGAATTATATATATTTTTTTTAAAATAATCAAATCTTGGATATGATTTGGTGATTTGGATGGATTATTGTTGATTAAATTGTGAATTTTTAATATTTTGCATTTAGTTTTTTAATATATTTATTTTGTAAAATTATGAGAATTTAATAGATGGAGCGGGGCAGGCATGGATCTCAAAATGCTGCCCCACAGTGGAGCATGGAGCAGGGCGTTTCAGCGGGGCAGAGCGCGGAGCAGGCATGGATATTGAGGTATCCGCCCCGATCCGCTCCATTTGCCATCCCTAATTATAGAGTCAATGCATTTATGTATGACAATTATATATTTAATAAGTAGCATGTGACAATTAAATATATTTATGTGCATATAACAATATATATATACACACACGTAGTATAATAATTAGAGCTCTAACTATTAGTTTTAATTTAATAATAAATTAAATATTAGTATTCAAATTTTAAACTAATTAAATAATAATTGTTTAGTTAATTATAATTACAATAAAAATATTAATTTTATTAAAAATACTAAAAAATCTCACGTCAATGTGTGGGCTAATATAGTACTCCCTCCGTCCCCTTATAAGTCGCGCATACCTTTTGGACACGAATATTATGAAGTGTATAAAAATATTAATATAATACATGTGATGTGATGTGATGGAGAAAAGTGAAAAAGTAATGGCAATAGTGTAAAAAGTATTGAAAATAATAATAAAGAAGTGAATAGTAGTTTCCTAAAAATATAAAAAAATAAATGAACAACATATAGTGAGACGGACGAAAATAATCAAATGAACAACTTATAGTGGGACGGAGGGAGTATATACTACTATATGCTACTGTCAACTTTTTATGTGCACTAAGAAGATGTTTGACTGACTATTTTTGAAGGTGAGTAATGACATTTATAGTTATAGTGTGTGTTTGAATTGATTTTACTATAACTTTGATTTCCAAAAATTAAGGAATCTACCATAGTTCAACTATTTGAGAACTATGACTTTCATTACTGTATCATTTCCATTCCTTACAATTATGTCAAACACCCCCTAAATATATCTATAATTTAAATATATTTTTAAATAATAAAATTACAGATATTAAATAATTAAAACTATCAATTTGTTACTGTTTCATGTAAATAATTTTAATATTTTATACAAATAAATCTAATTGTTTATAAATACACGAAATTACACAGAACACCTCGTGCAAGATAGATTTACTATCTATGTTGCACAAGTGTACGATTCGGATACGGGGATTCGAATTTTTAATAAAATTTGGGCAATTCGTTAAGGATACGTCTACTTATTTATATTTTATTATATATAACATGTGAATATTTTATATATTTTTAAAAAATATGTAAATTAAATGTACAAAATTCATATTTTTTCTAACTAAAGATTAAGTATATTAAATAATAAAATATTAATTCAAGTTTCATTAGCCCATTACATGTATTACAATAGTGAATTTTATCTAACATAGGTGTCATATTGTCAATTTAAATTATATAAAATAATAAAAAATAATTAAAAAAAATATTTAATAATAAACAAGTAGGATTCGCGAGGCGATTCGAGTATCCACTAATCGGATTCACCACGTGGTAGCTGAATACACCACATGAAGAATCGGATATGCATTTAATCTCACTCTATTTAGGGGATAGGTTCAAATCGGATACTACATTATGATAATTTTAGAAGAATCTGTGCACCTAAGTCCTAACTGAGTATATGCCACTTTTAATCTCTCCCTCGGCATCTCTAGTTAAATCACATATGAGTTTAAAAATCAGGGTACCAACTACCATGAATTAGGTTTCTGATTAAATTCATCTAAAAAGACCATATATCAATATATAATAAACAAATTCTTTAGGACACTAATTATAAATACATTTAAATATAATAAAAATATTCAACAATCATAATTTTATAATTTATTCAAATAAGAATTTCTTTTTACTCCCAAATATATATCATCGTCCATGGAAGAATTATATAGTGAATCAATCACCTCGTATCCACGAGGATTTATGTTCCTTGATCCTTGCTCATCATCCATACTTTGCTTCTTAACGGAATCAACATCAAAATTATAAACATAGATCAAGTTATTGCAAGACGAACAGAACGTAACACAGATAATATACGATGAAGTAATATTTTAAGTTCTAACATATCATAAGTTCAGACAATTTTATCTTGAAGAAATAAGAACCATCGATCTCTAATGGAGCACCAAAAAGACTATCCCTTTCTAACCAAATAGAACTTGCTAGGAACTCAACAACATAGTTAGTGTAATTCCTCTGCTTCTCAGGAGTGTTTTCACTTTTCACTTAGCTTTCGATTCAATCACATTTCTGGCGAACGAGGGCAAACAGAAAGCTGCAGAATGTATCTGGAGACAGAACCACCATAACACAAAAGTGTCAAACAGGAAAATTACAGGAAGAATACACCAAGAAATCGCATGAGGACAAACTAACGATGCATTGGTTACCTCGGAGTTGTAGAACTTTAATGGCCCCTTCGTCTTGACATGACTTTCATCAGCATCTATTGGGTTGATTGGAGTCTTGAAATCAACTGGGGGGCCCTCAGTTGAACAAAGCATGAATCCGATGACACCACTGGAAGTCAAAAACAATTAATGAAATCATAACAAATTGTTTTTATTAGAGGAATTATATCACAGGGGGAGGGGGGGCGGTAGGAGGGAGAAGAAAATACCTTGGGTATGTTGGGACAGTAGTCCAAGCATAATTGACGGAACCTTTGAAAATCTGGCGGCAGTTAGAAACGATATCTTCAATAATGTGCATGTGAAGCCATATGCTTTCAGCTTGAGTACATACGACCCCTCCTGGACGGAGAGCCTTGGCTACCGACTCAAAGAAGGGCTTTTCAAACAACTCCTGAGCAGGACCTGAGTCGTGTGCAGAACACATCTTCAACTTTTGAATGGAACTTTTATAGAGATGTGAAGGGCAGTCGGTGCATTACCTATAGGGTCTGAAGAATCCACTATAACTGCATCATAAGTTCCTTCTGGCACAGCCTTGAGAAATGCAACTCCTAAAAAATAAAAGAAATTTTTAAAATTAAGAGAGTTATAAAATACAACAGTAACATATGTGTATGTAATGCGGGTTTAGAAGCTGCAGGATACTGTAGAGAAATGTAATACCATCTCCAACATGTAGTGTCACTCGTGGATCTTCATACCCAACAGCTACACTCGGGAAAAATTGCTTAGAGACCTGCAAGAGATGACTAGATTAGTAATTTTAGATTAAGAATTAGATCCCATGTGGTCTCGGGCACTGGAATCATAAGAATCCACAATACGAGGAGTGCTTCAAGAAGATAATAAAATAGAAACTAAAAATATAAGAAATTGGCATTAGAATAACTTACATCAACAACCATCTTGTCAATCTCACAAATGTCTATCTTCTCAACAGAGGCATGACGAGATACTTCACGCAACACCCCACCATCACCACCTCCAATTACCAGAACCTAAAAGAAACTTCGGTTCAACACTTACATAGAGGATAATGAACTAAACATAAAATGATGTTTTGGACAACGAGACACCATAGATTAGTGCATTTTAAGTGCCACAAGAATTTCTTTACAGATCAACATAACTGAGAGACCCAAAAGAGCAATTTCTCTCAATTTCAATTCTTCGTTTCCTCGCATTTCCCTGATGGCGAATACCTATATTTTAGCTACCACACAATTATCTTAAGTTGCGTAAGTGCAAAAATACCTTCTTCGGGTTTGGGATCGAGCAGAGCGGGAGGTGAGTGATCATTTCTTGATAAGCACATTCATCCCTCTCAGTGAGTTGAATTACTCCATCCAAGACAAGAACCTTCCCATATGTAGATGACTGCAGAAGAATAGTTAACAAGGAAAATAGGTTTTAGTAACACAAAGGAAAGCAGTCACCAAATGCCAAAAGAAAACAAAACACTAATAAACTAACAAAATAAACATAATATAGGTCAGTATTTTTCAAAGCATGTGATACCTCAAAAACAATGACATTCTGGTAATCAGATTTCCCCTGAAACAATATTTTTTCAACTTTCAGCGAGTGTGCTTCTCCTGCATGATTCCAGAAAAAGTACAATAAGAACCATGTTGTAGCTATCTCGTTGAGTTGGATCATGAAAAGCAAATGAAGATCCACTATTTTTTGTTGAATCGTGAAAGCAAGTAGTAATTTGAAGGTTTCAATTTGATATTAAATCTCCTTTGATATTCGGTTTCAGATGAGATGTCTATTTTGGATTTTACGAGCCATTTCCACTTACTTAAGAGCTAAAATCAAACCATTTCATGTCAACTTTTAGGATATAGAATCCAGAAAAGTCACAGCATATATAAGAATGCAATTGGGAGGAATGCCATATTATAACAGAGTCAGGTAGAATTGCTTGATGGAATTCACAAGAAAATAACACAAATTAAAAGAAGGGAAACAAATTGCAGATGGATGGCAATAGTTAACAAGAATTGCAGTCAAATATTGCAAGTTAAGTGATAATAGATTGCGCATTGCTCTGCTTTGGAACTGATAAATACCCAAGTAAAGCCAAAAAACGAACGTATAGTATCATTTCAAATTTCACCTGCATAAACTTCGTACTTATTATAAGAAGCAATAAACATTAACTATGTACTCCATATGGGTGGCAAATGTGTTTCTATGCGGAAAGAAACGCCTTTAATATTTTTTCTTGATTACATATAGCAACAGATTGATCAAAAAGTACCACCTCTGTTGGTGCAGCATCATAATGACAAGCACAAGTTGTTGATTTATAACTCCATTTTAACAGAAAAAAGGGGAAAAGATAAAGAACAAAGAAATCTTTTTACTGATTTGTCAGGGTATAGCATTTTTATAGGGAAAATATGCCGTACAGCTAGCAACGCAATAGTACATGAATAATCAAATACACAGACTTCAGTTAAAATCCCATCTCAGATAATATAAAATTATAAATCTATCCCAATTAACAAGCGAATCATTGAAACCACTCTTGATAACTGAAACCATGTCCCATGTAAAAAGCTCAAAAGCAAATAAAATAAAATAAAATAAGAGTAAACCTACCATTTAAATCTTTTCACCCCATAGCATCATCCAAGAACAAATAAAAATCTTCATGGCACATATTAAATCATGAGGAAAAAGAAAAGAAGATGTAACCTAAACCTATGAACCCAAAAATTAACAAAACATACAAAAAAAGAGAAAAAGTTCGCAATACGTGTTCAAAAATACGTATGTCCACGTTTCAACACACTTCCGAGAAAGGTGAAGAGCGAATTACCAGGCCACATTGGGCTAATCTCAGAAAACCACCCCGGAATAACGGAGGGCATAGAGTCGGGCAGCTCCGCCGCGCTGCCGTTGTTCTGCGCCATCTCCACCGCAGCGCCGCCGTTCTCTTCCTCCTCCCGCGGTCTCTTCACCGGCAACTCGGTGACAGATTGAGGCAGTTCTGCCATACAAGGGTATGAGTGTGTGCAAGTGTGGGAGTGCGTGAGAAAAAGACGTGGCCGGTGGCTGGCTTTCTGCTTTCAATGACCTAATATAATCCCTACATTGATATTTTATTATTTCGCTTTAGATTTATTATTATAATAATAATATAATAATTATTGCATAATATCTTTTCAGAAAGAAAAAGAAAAAAGGAATACTACTAATTACATAAATATCTGCGCCGCTCCCTTAATCAAAGGCTAATCAATTCAAAGGCGTATCGAGGTGTGTAATCTTTTTGTGTCTTTTTTTTCCTTTCACCCAAATTTGAAAATATCGGTATCAATAAAAATATTGAGATCATAATTTATAAAAATATTTATATCAAATATTATTTTCAATAAATTTAAAAAATTGTAAAATTAAAAACAAACATTTAATACAAATATTTAATAAAAGAATTTAAACAGATTTTACAATTGTAATAAATTTATATCTATATACTTATATATAGAATTTTTTTAAGTTAATCGATATTTCCTTGGTATCTTTCAATATTTTCTCAATATTTAATAATATTTTATTTAATTTATGGAGAAAATAAGCGATATTGATTTTGTAGATCCATATTTACCGATATATTTTACTCCCTCCGTCCCCTTATAAGTCGTCCATATATTTTGGGTACGAGTATTAAAAATGTATAAAAATATTAATTTAATACAAGTGATGTGATGAAAAAAAATGAAAAATAATGAGAATAGTGTCAAAAATATTGAAAATAATAATAAATAAGTGAATAGTAGTTTCCTAAAAAGGTAAAAAAAAAATGCAAATGATCAACATATAATGAGACGGACGAAAATGACAAAACGAGCAACTTATAGTGGGACGGAGTTTTATTTTTTTATAGATATTATGAAATTATTAGCTCTATAGATATTATGAAAATATTATCTCTACACAATATCGATATCAATAATTATAAAAGATGGATATATCGAAAAAAAATATCAGAATATTTTCATCCTTCTTTTTAATGCATATTTGAAAACTCTACACACAATTTTTTAACAATGAGACTTAAGAGAAAGATTGAAAATATCGAGATCTTAAATTTATAGAAATATCGATAGATATATCGAGGTCGGAAATTTTAAAAAATTATAAAAAATGAAGAACAAATATTTTATGTATATATTTAATAAAAACATTTGAACAAATTTTACAGTTGTGATAAATTTATTATATAAACACATTATTTATTGATTTTTTTCCAAATTTATCCATATTTTTCTCAATATCTTTTTATATTTTCTCGATATTTAATAATGCATGGTTTAATTTATGTAGAAAACAAGCGATGTTGATATTGCATATGTTTTTTTATTTTTTATGGATATTATGAAAATATCATTTCTATCCAATATCGATATCTGTGATTATAAAAACAGATATATCGCGAATATATCGGAGATATATCAAAATATTTTCATCCTTGCTTGAGAGATAGTTTTCAAAAAATTAATTTTTGAAATTATTTTTAGAGACGTTCATATATTGATTGAAAAAAGTGATCATATAAATTTATGTCCACGAATAGGCATGTGATTATTTTTCTAGACCTCTGATCTTTTTTATCAAAATAATTTAAACGTATAGAACCAATTTCAAAAAATGTAAAATGGGTGGACTGAATTAAAAAATGTGACAACTTATGGGGCATATAAAAATATAAACCCTAAATTATTATTTAAAAATACATAATATTTTTTAAACAAATAATATATATAATTAAATTCAAAAACAATATTACAAATGTATAATAATCAAATAAATAAATAATAATACATAATAATAATTCCATTAATAATAGAAGTATATTATTCTATTAGTAAGAATACATATTATTATAGTAAAATTAATAATATTATTATAATTTACATTTTTAAACAATTATGTTTATAATTATATGAACTATAAGACTATATATATAATTAAGAATATAATAATAATAAATTATTATCATTAAAAGTATATATATACATATTTCAACAATAAATAATACGATTATTATTAAATAATAATTTCAAACACACCTAAGTAATAAATTTTAAACAAAATCACTCAATAGTTACATTAAATGATCATTTATGTGTCATTTATGTTCACACTTTTCATTCCATTCATAAATTCATTTCATTCCATTATAATTCCGTTCAAACATATATATCAGTTACTCCTCCGTCCCAAAATTATTTTCACACTTTTCTTATTTGCATGTCCAAACTCTATTTTCACACATTTAAAAATGGAAATATTTTACACTCATAAAAGACAATACAATACATTTTTTTTTATTTTATTATTTAACTTTACCCTTACATATTCATTTTTTTTTTGTTTGTGCGCCCATAATTACTATAAAAATAGTTCTGAAACAGAGGGAGTATATCCTAAACTTTTTGAAAATGTTTATAATAATTTTAAGAAATTTCTATTTGAATTTTAACTAAGAAAAAAACTTGAATTCGAAAATATATACAAAAATGGAATTTTAACACTCCAAGAACGTGATATCATTAGGTATGGACTTTGGAAAATGACAATTGACAATCTCAATTCATGCATGCATATATAGGTCATGCCTTTGGACTTTTTAGGGTGTCCACTATTTGAAAAAATATACCTAGTCGTTGTAATGCTGACAAAATAAATATGGAGTAATTTTGCTTAATTTTATTGTATCTTAGTTTTACTTTTTAGTATGTCGTTCGTCAATAGTAATTAAACTGATTAGGTGTAATATATCAAATCAAATACTTTAAGCTCCGTTTGGTAGGGTGTAGAAAATTAGTACGTAGTTTTAAGATTTCGATTATTAAGTTAAAAGATATGTATTAAATCTTAGTATTTGGTAGCTAATACTTAAAAATGTATTATTTTTATATCTTTGTTTGGTAGAGTGTAGTAGATATAATTTAATTTTTTTTTAATGAATTAATTCTTTGTTTAACCATTTGATAGGTAAGATATGTAATATTCATTTTGAAAAAAACGTCAATTTCCATTTAACACTTCTTCACACCATAAACACAACACAACACAAAATTAAACAATGTCCCCTGCATTCACTAGACACAATTTTTTTACACCTATATTTGCTGCATTCACAAGACACAATTTTTGTAACACCCCATTTTTAAATATAGTATATTTTATCTATTTAAATAAAATTTTTTTACTTTAAATTTTAAAACAAAATATTTAATAGTTCGAAAATTTTGTTTTACTAAATTAAAGAGCTAATATTTTCTATGAATTTTAAGAGTTTAGCAGGATTGCTTACTGGAGAAGCCAAGTTCGATTGCGACTCACTCGACGCAACTAAGTAGAAAAAAGTAAAATGGTAAATTAAACATTA
Organism: Prunella vulgaris; assembly: GCA_026898435.1. Lineage (NCBI taxonomy): Eukaryota > Viridiplantae > Streptophyta > Magnoliopsida > Lamiales > Lamiaceae > Prunella > Prunella vulgaris. The sequence goes on along the minus strand of JAPKLY010000021.1, from coordinate 2,450,094 downwards.
ACCAATTAGATATAATCTAATACCAAAGTATATAATAAGAATTATTTTTTTATATGTTTATGATACTAGTTGAAATAAAAGTTAAATGTTCTATGTGAAAAATGTTCACTATATTAGGTAAATTCTTCATAATTT
>JAPKLY010000021.1:2394004-2439959 GCA_026898435.1 Prunella vulgaris | reverse complement strand
GTGCAGTGCGAGGCGTTCGTTGGGCTGTACGCAGTGCCGCACGGGGCGAAAAATTCGAGTCCAGAAATTTACCCTGTGACAGATACCATGTGGAATACTATAGGATAATGCAGTCCACACCACAACCATAAGGGGAACCCCATAGTCTGCAATAAGACTCCTGAACATGCCTGTTCAAATAGGTCAAATGTTATGACTTGTTCAATTTAAAAAATTTAAAATACAACAAAATTGTCATGTCAAAGAACATCCCATACCTGTGCCATATTTCCAGGACCTAGCTTGTGTGCTCTTCAAGGAAGTGATAAGAACACCAATGGAAAAAATTACTGCAAGTAACCCGTTTGTGTAAAGCCATTGAAATTGATTTTTCTCTTCTTAGGCATTTTCACCTATCGGGACATTGAATTCACTCACCACACCCTGTTATTCAAGTAACAACTTAGATCATAGTTATTCTAGGACTTAGAAGAAGGGAAGAAAAAAGGAAGGTACCTTGATGGCTTCTTGAAGGAAAAGAACAGTGATTAACATGCCAAAAAGTTCACCCGCTACACGAGTAAATCGAATGATGGTGTTAGAAGCATTGAATATAGCAAGCAGGAACAACATCAAGGCAGTCCAGACGCAAACCCTGTTATTAAGATTGATTGTTATTAAATCTGCAGAATCTCATTTTTGGCTCAATATGCAAAAAAATATAATGAGGTCAATTTTGCTCACCATCCAGCCCAGGATAAATACAGCTCAGTTCCTACATTTTTCTTTGCAAAACTGTACAAGTAGGAGTACATTATAATGGTAGGTTCTGCAACTCCTAAGATCAACAATGGCTGCCCCCCAAAAATCGAATGGATGATCCCACAGATAGCCGTAGAAGCAAGAGTCTCAACGGTGCTCAAGCTTCCATCTATTACGAAAGCAAACAACTTATCAGAAGACAAATAACAACTGCAATTTTACACGGACAATAAACATCCCATTTTCAGTTAAACAAGAAATCGAAAAGCTGCATTCAACCATCTAGGGAGCTAGGATGTTAAAACTGACCTGTTTCCCTACTCAATTGTTCTCCAAAGGCAATCACAGGGAGCGCTGAAGCAAAGAAAATATAAGCTGTTGGAGTCTCAATTGACATTAATGTTCGTTGTTCCAAAGGACGCACCTTACACCAGTACCTCAGGTATCGAACCAGTCCCTCTCGTAGCATTTCAGCCTTCCTTTAACATCATCTACCACCCCCTTAAATGTAGTGTTTACTTGCTCCATGGTATTAGCTGAAATCAAGAGAAACTATATTATAGGTATACAATATTTTTCTGAATTTACAAATGCAATCCTAAAACAGATTTCCTCCCAGGTAAGGAATTACAGCTTATGATAATCCATCAAGGCTAAAACAATCCATAATCCGCAGTACAATAATGGCATAAAAATGATTAAAAAAAACTATTGATCTCATCAGAATCTTGTTTCAAGAAGATGGTGAACAAATTCTATTGTGCAATTATGGTACAGCTCTTTCTAAGAAAACTAAAAAGGAAATTAAATTAAACCAAACAAGAAACATATTCATAACTACCAGAGAAACAAAAACCCACAAATTAAACAATGTCCCCTGCATTCGTCAAAATAGACATAAAATAATATAACATCAACGTCGTAAAACAGACCTAGTTTATGGAGCAAGGAATGCAGAAAAGCTACAATGCGGGTAGTTGTTCTAAGCGCTACACAGCGATGGGCGGAGGAAGGACAAAGAATGTCGTATATATGAAAAAGGGTTCTTTCTCCGGCAGGCAAAACGCCGTTGGCAAAGAAGAAGGAGAATTTTGGAGAGGAGAAAAAGGGGAAATGTGTTGTTCATCAATTAGGCACAAAATAAAATAAAATTAATTAGGGCAAATTGAGAAATCAAATATTTGAAGAATGAAATTAAATTACTTGTGTTTAGGAAGATGTCAACTCCATAACTCCTTCAAATTGAGAAAATTTTTGAATAAAAAATGGGAAAAATTCAAGCATAACCAAATTCGCCACTGTTCGTCGGGACGTAGAGAATGAAAATCAAATTACCTGCGTTTAGGAAGATGTCGGCTTCATAAATCCTTCAAATCGAGAAACAAAAATATTCAAGCATTCAAATTCGAAGAGAATTCAATTTTGTTGGGACGAAGAGCAGTTTCGGCATCGTCGGGACGAAGAGGATTCATTTTTGTTGCTAAACGATTCCATTTTGACGACTTTCATATCTCAAACTTCTCCTAATCTCGGTTACTGTTAAAAAAATATAGCAAATCTCGCCTCCACCCCAAGATTCGTACTACAAGCTGAATAGTGGAAATCGACATTAAAATACGTAGAAGAACTTCCGACCTGGAACTATTCACCGGGTCGGAGATATGTAATACAATCTACCAAACATGTTATTAAAACTGAAAAAATGATATATCTCACCTATTTACATCTTACCAAACGTAGCCTAAAAGAACATACGTTAAAGCAAAATTAAAATAAAATTCATTATTTTTTATATTGTAATATTTTTGTTTTATCAAAATCTTGACAATTATAACACGATAATTATTCCAAGAACCCGATTCAATTATTCCGATTTGGCACACGATTAAATTGTGCTTCATAAATCAATTAATTTCAACACCTAATAATATGTATATCACGAGAAGAAATCAGTAATGGTAGAACTATTTATATTCTCTCAGTTTCGGGAAAAGTTATGAAACAAAACCTATGTTATTAGTTTTTACAATTTTCAAAGTAATGAAATTAAAAAAAAAAAAATTAATAATGTCAGATGATATACTCTTTAAAGAAATCAATAAGATTTTGAGGCAGAAGAAATCCAAGAAATTTTCATTTCCTTAAAGAATTGATAATAAAAGAAAATTCATGGGATTAATTAGGATCTTCTTGAAATAGACAGAGGAAATTAATCGACAATTTAGAGATTATGAGAAAAAAAAAATGTTAAAAGCAGGGGCGGATCCAGGATTTGATAGCACGGTGGGCTAAACAGTAAATGCTTCGATACATTAAAATTTTATTTACACAATAAAATATTTCGATGTTCAATTAAAGTTGTGCCCTGTTAAACTTCAAAACATAAAATTTATCAATAATTGAGTATGTCTATATCCTTAGTAAAATCGTTCTCAATATAAATCATCAAATAATCTCTAAGAAAATCATCTCTCGTCTTATTACGTACGAAGTGCTGCCTTCATACTCTAAACAAACAATATCTTGACCCTATCTAGCTACACTGGGAGAAAAATAATTCAACGGATGACATAATTAAATCTTCTATTCAACTCTACATGTGTTAATTTCTTAACTTTTGATTGGAAAATCATATAGGGTCATTTATGTAATTTAAATATATTTCTTTATACAATTAATTAGCAATTTCGATAACTATCTAAATAAATTTTGATATTAAATATTAATTTAATATATAAAATAAAAATTGAATACATAAGATACAAAATCATTTTCAACAAGCAAAATGATAACATAAAAAAGTCATGAATAAATAAATAGAATAAAAAAAATTATTATCTTGAATGAAGTGGAAAATTTCAAGAAAACCCAATTTCTAAAATTTCGATAAAACTGCTACTTTTGTTAATGATTTTCAATATTTTATACTTTTAAATTTATTATATCTGAAAAAGATATATATATAATGAAAAAAGACCATCACCGCACAATATAAATTTAACTTTGAACACAGAAAAGATACAAAAACGTTGTCTTCTATTTGGATTGTTGTTTATTGGGATTTGATTATTAAATTTTTCAAGATTTAAAAGTTCATTTGAAGTGGGCTTGATATTAAATTAACTTGTTGGCATATCTATATATAGGAAGCATGTTTCAGTTTGCACTGTGTAGCCCTAAAGTAACTACGCGGTTAAAAGTTTATGAGTGAATTTGTTCATTAGATGCATTACTTATTGGAAGGGGGATTGTATTTTGTATTTTTACAAGTATTATTATGAGCATATCTATAAAATTTGTGTTTAAGTATTTTTTACACAGATTAAAAATTTGTTGTATTTTTTATCTCGTCTCCGGCGTTTACTTTAACCTGAGAACTGTTCATTCATTGATTTTCCCATTTTACCCCAAACAAATTCAAAATTCATAGACGGCCTCATTCAATCGACTGATCTTCAGAAGACGGCGACGACACAGTGCGTGAAGGTGAGTGACGACACAGTGTGCGAAGACGGTGGTGCTTCTAGGGGATTTTCAATTTCGATTTTTTGATTTTTGGCATAGGGTTTCATTTCAGTTTTGATTTTTAAAAAAAAAAATTTGGGTTAGGGTTTGTGATTTCGATTTTTTATATTCTTGTTGTGTTTCTTGAATCTGTGTTCTTGCTCTAGTTTTGGGAGTAATTTCGATGTTCGACTTTTTGATTTTTTGAAATTGTTCTTGCAATTGTTGGTCTCAATTTTTTGAAATTTTGATTTTGCTGTGTTCTTGCAATTGTACTTGCTGTGTTTTCGATTTTGCTTTGTACTTGCTGCTTTTTCTGAATCTGACTATGTTCTTGCTGTGTTCCTGCTGATTTTCTATTTTGAAGAATTTTATAATTTTAATAAATTTGTAAAGATGAATTAACACATGAAGTAAACATAAGCACATAATTTGGGATATTCGTAGGTTAACCGTAGGTTAAAAAATTATTGGGTTAACCAAGGTTAACCTTACCGAAGACGTAAACGCAGCCATAGGGTGTATTACTTTTTCTTTAGCTAATCAAACTATTTGCAGGAACCCCTCAGTTCTTTTCTTCACTTTTTGGAGTTCGAATTCGGAGTGCAGGCATCTGAAGTTTAAAAAGAAAAATGGTAAGTGGTCTAATTCGGCCCGCTTATTTTATTGCTTGAATTTTTTCTATTTGTTGAATGTTATGGACGTGTGTTTATGTATTGTTGTGGAGGATTTTAGAGCTAAGCTTTGGTTGTGTTCAAGTTTAATTCATATGAACATTTTTTGCTGGTATGTATGCATCAAAGTTGCAGAAGATTGTTAAAAATATCAAGTTCTTACGTTATGGGTGTACTTGGGTGATTGAATCATGCTTGAAAGCCTATTTCTACTATTGTTTTCCGAATAAAAAGACATAGTGAATTTGACAGAGCGAATTTTTTTTTGTCAATTTGTTACTTGTTTCTCTCCTGCTTGTGAATCACCTCCTTGGCTCATTTTTAACAGTTTTTGTTGTTGTTGTCGTCATCTAGAGTGAAGCTTGTTCTCTGGTTATTTCAGAAGTATCATCTGTTCCCTTGTTTGTGAATCTTCACTCTTTGTAATAAAGAGTATTGGTAATTGGATTACAAATTATAGTGTATGTCACAGATGGTTGTTGGTTTGGGAAATACTGTCGATGATTAGTGCTTTTAGAACGATTAAGTCTTGCTGTTTAATTTGCATGGCAGTTGTGCAGTCATGTTTTCTACTTTTTAAATTTAATATCAATAGAACTCTATATTCTGTTCTAATTTTTTTTAAGTTTACTTTTGTTTCAGGCAACTCTCAATGATTCATTTCTTGCTGATCTCGATGAATTGTCTGATATTGAAGAGGATCCTCTGGTCAGTATTCCGTACAAGTCATGGGCTTTCTTTTGGCTTGCACTTAACATGATTTTTCTTTGTAATGATAGGGATTACTTGTTCTTACATCTCGTTCTTTTTATCTTTCCGATGGCATTTTGACAGTTCTCTACTTTCAGGAAGCAGATAATGACAATGCTGAGCAGATGGAAGAAGATATAGACGGTGACTTGGCTGATATAGAAGCACTTAACTATGATGATCTTGACAGCGTGTCCAAGCTACAAAAAACTCAGCGATATATTGACATTGTGCAGGTTATTTAAGTTATACTAGTTCTCTCTAAATGTATAGTGCTTCATGTCTTTTGTATAATTAATAAGATTTACTTGATGATGCTTGCCTTTCTCTAGCGTGGTTTTATTGTTGCATTTCTCATCTGTTTTTCAGCAACTCATTTACTTCCATAAGTCTGTAATATTTGGAGTTAATGCTTGATCATGCTACTTTAGCACACAATAATTAAAATTTAACCCAACCTCTACTGTTCATAGCAGTGGGGAGTAAAAGCTAATGCCTGACCTACATTGGCACACATTATCATTGAAGGGCACTATTAAACAATTAAACATGTTCAAAAGTTTAGTAACAATGTTACATCCTCGGCTCCTCTCTTTTATATGTTGATGTAAGGTTTGGATTTCCGTGGCAGAAAGTTGAAGATGCCCTGGAAAAGGGTTTGGAGAATACGTCTCAAGGAATTGTTTTAGAAGATGACCCTGAATACCAGTTGATAGTTGAGTGTAATTCTTTATCGGTTGATATTGAAAATGAAATAGTGATCATTCACAACTTCATACGTGACAAGTACCGTTTAAAATTTCCAGAGCTTGAATCTTTGGTCCATCACCCTATTGACTATTCTCGGGTAGTTAAAAAGATTGGGAATGAAATGGATTTGACACTTGTTGATTTAGAGGGTCTTTTACCCTCTGCCATTATTATGGTCGTTTCAGTTACAGCATCAACTACTAGTGGAAAGCCTCTTCCGGAGGATGTATTACAAAAGACAATTGATGCATGTGATCGTGCTCTGGCTCTTGATTCAGCTAAGAAAAAAGTTCTTGATTTTGTGGAGAGTCGTATGGGATATATTGCTCCAAATCTTTCAGCTATAGTTGGTAGTGCTGTTGCTGCTAAACTAATGGGGACAGCCGGTGGTCTTTCAGCATTAGCAAAAATGCCTGCTTGTAATGTTCAGCTTCTTGGTGCCAAAAAGAAGAACTTAGCAGGGTTTTCTACAGCAACGTCCCAATTTCGTGTTGGTTATCTAGATCAAACGGAGATATTCCAAAGCACTCCTCCCTCCTTGAGGATGCGTGCCTGTAGACTTCTGGCAGCAAAATCCACTCTTGCTGCACGTGTAGATTCTACCAGAGGAGATCCAACTGGAAAAACCGGGAGGACTTTTCGTGCAGATATTCACAAGAAGATAGAGAAATGGCAAGAGTTGCCTCCTGCCAAGCAGCCTAAACCTCTTCCAGTTCCTGATTCAGAGCCCAAAAAGAAGAGAGGGGGTCGACGGTTAAGGAAGATGAAAGAAAGGTTCCTCCTAAAATCTGTTATTACTTATTTATAGTGCTAACAATGTCTGCCAACTTTATAAAAAGTTAATCTCTTACAAGTCAAGGACCTAAAATGTTCCACCTTCCTTTCATCAGGTATGCTGTTACAGATATGCGGAAGCTGGCAAATAGGATGCAGTTTGGTATTCCAGAGGAGAGTTCACTAGGTAAACGTCAATTCGTATTCTAAATTTTCTGTTAGTTAAGATACAATTATGAATATAAATAGTTACTTTGCATGTGATGCCTAGGTATTAAGATATAACCCAATTTTGATTAAAGAGAGAAATGAAACTGAACTGACTGCTATCTGTTATTTTTTCTACACTTTTGGTTTTTCTTAAAAATCGTTCTTGGTTGGTTGAAGGTGATGGACTGGGAGAAGGGTATGGAATGCTCGGTCAGGCTGGTAGTGGGAAGCTACGCGTATCAATTGGCCAGAACAAACTTGCTGCTAAAGTAGCCAAAAAGTATGGTTTTTGCTCATTCGAATATGACTTTGATGCTAACTTAATCATAAAATACCTTTCATACTTGTCCCTGGTAGAGTTGAATTGCAGCTCTAGTGGTTTAAGTCTTCATTATTTTGCAACTTACCTCTATTACTGCCTTCATAGCTTGATCTTTCCTGTATTTACTGATGGGATCCCCTCCACCCTAACAGATTTAAGGAGAGAGCTTTTGGAAGCAGTGGAGCAACTTCTGGACTTACTTCAAGCTTGGCTTTCACACCAGTGCAGGTCAGATTCTTGTTTTCATAGTTTTTCTTGAAATACGAGAGCGCCTTATAAGTGCCACTTAAAATAATAGCTACCTTGACTTATAGTTTGTAGTTACTTGGATGAATTCTACTCATTCGAGTAATTTATAATTTATTGTGTTTTTTTTTTTTTTTTTTTATTTCAGGGAATCGAACTATCAAACCCTCAGGCAAGCCAGTTTGGTGGTGGAACTCAAAGCACCTACTTTTCAGAAACAGGAACCTTTTCGAAGATCAAGAGTTCAAAACATATATGATCTACCTTATTACTCCAGTCATATAGAAGCTAGCTTCTGAACATGGAGTGAGATTCGGTTCTAAGTGATACCCTGAAGACCTGGAGTATTTTTTGGTTTATCTGGTCTTTTGTAGTTTAAATGTTTTATGACTGCATTTAGTCGTAATTTGTTCAGCCTTTGGCCTCGTTTATCACACATCTTCATTTCTGCTTCTGCTCTGCTTTTCCCGTGCTTTAGTTGTTATGGTGAACATTTTCTTAATCATACAGCATTCAATTGTTGATCTGAGTGAACTGATGAAATCGACGGTTCGACGAGATTTTAATATGAAGTAATTAAACTGGGAATGCCAAAGTATTTGTCTCGAACTCCTATTCCACACAGCAGCATAGGAAGGAATTACATTCCCATTCTTAGTTTCATTTTCATAATTTCCTTATTTTATCTGAAGTTAGTTTGTTTCTCTTCAAATTTAGTTAGTCTAGATATATGTATAAACATATACGGTGAATCTCGTTACCTTTAGACTAGGACTTGAAACAAATTCAATAATGTAGAGTCGACATCTCAGCCAAAAAAAAAAAAAAAAATCAATAATGTTGAGTCGGTATCTAAGTAAACAAACTCAACATTGGTATAAATTAATACTCCCTCCGTCCCGTAGGAATTTGCACCCCACGGGACGACACATTTTTTAAGAAAAAATAGTTTTATATATAAAGTAGTGGTATATGTGTAAATATGTGTAAAGGTTTGTAAGTGTGCACGTAAATCAATGCTTCCTTTTTTAGTAGTGTGCAAATTTGTGTGGGACGTCAGAATAAGGAAAGTGTGCAAATTCCTACAGGACAGAAGGAGTATAAAAAGTGAAGTTAATTAATAACATATAAAAAATTTATATTTTATTGATTTTTGTGAGTGTTTATTTTCTTTTTAAGGTAGGATAAAAGAGTTGGGATATCCCAAAATGAAAAAAAGGGGAAGAAAGAGTTGGGACGGAGGGAGTATATAAGTTCACCCAATAAATATACTCACCCTATTTGTCAAAATTTATAAAAATGTGTTAATATTTATTGGGAAAACCTCAAAAAAAATTCTCTGAGTCTGCTTCCACATATATTTGTTGAAACCTAGTCTTTTTTTTTTTGATAAAAATGTATCGAACATATGGTGAGTAAATTAATAAGATGGGCGTATCTAACAAGTTCATGGTGCTGTATATGCTGGGCCCATTTGAAAATTAACATGAGCCCATGGTCTAAAGTTGGCCATCTACAAGACGGGCCATGAGAAAGCCCAAGTATCGTACAAGTGTTTTGCCTCCCTCAAAATTTATCTTCACCGCCTGTACAGTATTTTGGAAGAAGCGAACTGAAAAGTAAGCTAATATTGTAGAAATAAGGGTAAATTATTCACTGTTCCAACTCAGGTATGTTAGAATTCGACGTTGTCCTCTATATGTTCGAGATAATGCCTCACTGACATTTTTCTTCAACTTTTAGAAGTAGTTCTTTATGTGTTGGATAGAATACCTCACTGAGATTACACTGTTTTTCCTGCATTTTTCAGCTTAAATTGAACTTGGGTATAGGCTCAATTCGGTGTCGCTGCAGGAAATGAATTTGCTTTCTTGTAGCAGTAGTAATTATTGTCCTTTGAGCTCCAAGGTTCTTGCGTCCGCTGGCTCACCTTCGGAAAATTTGAAATCTTCTTTCAGCGTCTCTCATCTGGTATGTTATTTGAAGCTATAGCATTATATGATAATATTTGTCATATTGCATGATTCCTTGCAGGAAATGGATGTTTTACACCTCAGGTGTTCATTTCTGATATCTCTGGTTGTTAATTCAGGGATGGAGCCAAAGAAGAGATAAACAACTGAATTATCGCAAAGCCTCAAGAACCCTTGCTTATTATGGCCTTCAGAGCCCACCCTACAAGCTTGTAAAATTGCAAAACGGTTTTGTCTTACTTTTTTTTTTTTTTTTTTGTGTGTGTGTGTTTGTGTTTGCGTGGCAAAATTGAAAGTGATGTGTGTGAAAATATAATGTCTATTTCACTTTGTGATGCTCATTATCTGATTTCCTCTGTTCACCTATAACTGCAAGTATTCATGAACTATAAGGATGTTTTGCAATGTAAAATCCTGGTATATATTCTTCATGTGCTAGATTATTTGAAAACCTGAATTCAATTGCTGGCTAATTTAAGAAGAAATATTATTTGTTGTATATCTGTTCCTCATTTCTCATCTCTTCATTTATTAATGTCATTTTCTATTGCTTTTCCCTCTGAGTTTCCTTTTATGAGAATGTTATTGCGTAAATTAGTATATTTGTTGATGGACAAATAGAGAAGTTGTGCCTGAAGTCTGAAGAACTGGTAGTCCGTAAGTGGTTTTTCTTCACGCCTACTGAGTTTAGTTAGAGGACTAATATCTTTTCTTGCATAAGAAATTTGCAGGGGAAATGTCCTAGTAAGGTATTAACATTCGAACCTTATACGTCTTGGAACATTGGCATTCCTTAATTAATGTTGTTGGAATTCCTGCTAGTATGGATATAATACATTTTGGAAAAACTCTGGAAAGGACGAGCACCTAAAAATCTTATTGCTTAACTTGCTTTGCACTTTCCATAATTTTTGTTTCATTTTCAGGGCTTTACATAGTAGTGGCAATACATGTATAATGCAATAGATAGTTGATTTACTTTTACTTTGTTATGAAATAAATCATGAAATTACTCTATTGAAAGAATCATGAAATTAACAAGTCTTGATATCATTAATATGTGAGTGTACTTGTAGGATTCTCTAGAGCCGTACATGAGTAAGAGGGCACTCGAAGTGCACTGGGGCGCTCATCATCGTGGTTACGTAGAAGCTCTTAACAAACAACTTGCGAAGAATGATATTCTCTACGGGTGCACATTAGATGAGCTAATCAAAGTGACATATAACAACGGAAACCCATTGCCTGAATTCAATAATGCAGCACAGGTAATCAGAGTTCCATCTGAGCTTTTTTGCTCCTTCTGAGTCGTATAATGCATTTGAATGAGAATTGCTCTGAGAAAAAGCAATATTATTTATTGCAAAATTATATATAATGCATACAGATCAATTCTAACATAGGAATGGACACTATAAGTTAAGCACCCTTATCTTTACTGAGAGGTAGGAAAAATGTATTCTCTGACGCTTCAGATGATGTATATTTTATGTTTTTGACACAAATTTTGGTTATGGCTATCTACCAATTCTTAGTTTTTAAATTAGTTTTCCAACTTTCCAAGACTCTTAAGTGAAATGGAGCCTAGCTTTTCGTCGTCAGAGCGACTAGTTTCTGAGATAGAAATTATAAATTAATTCTGCTAAATATTAAGGTAGATGATAATGTATTAGAATTGATTTTATGAAATTCTTGAGTTGGGTCACCAGATATGATTGAGGTACTGGAAGATCTGAAAGAAGTGAATTTTCTTAATCACTACCAAGTTTCATTTTGGCATGAAAGGAGCTCAGCTAAGAACTTAATGCTGAAACAACCGAATTTATGCTGAATCCATATTGCATAAAAAGTTTCAAACTTGAAATTTTAATTCAATGCACCTGTTTTGTGGCAGAAGAATTGGCCATTTCCATAAAATAGCTACATCATTTGCATATATATGTGTTTTTTAAAACTGAATCAAATGTTTGTACTAAATTCATACGAATTTTAAATTGGTCAATGTTCACCTCACATTTCTTTCTCCCTTTGTTCTTAAGGGATCTGGTTAGCATTAATGATAGCATCTGACATATTCTGTGGTCATATCTTCAGGTCTGGAATCATGACTGCTTTTGGACTTCGATGCAGCCTGGAGGCGGTGGATTGCCCACCCTGGGCCTTCTGCAGCAGATAGAAAAGGATTTTGATTCATTTGATAATTTCAAAGAGAAGTTCGTAGAAGCAGCCATTACATCATTTGGGTCTGGCTGGGTTTGGTTGGTTTGTAAGTCATCTATGGCTGCTGATGTTTATACATGGACAGAATGTATTTAACTTTTATTAAATGTATAAGAAACGTGAAAGAGATCTTAATGCAGGATGATGATATTGTTCTTCATGATCACTAAGAAAAGGGCTCCCCACCAATAAATCACATGATTTTCTTGATTTGGTCCATTTCATCCCTTAGGGGTTGCTTCCTATCACCAGCTTATTGTAATAAAATATCTGACCTATTGGCAAGGAAGCAAAGCATTTTGCATGATTGCGTGATGATATGCACTCTTTTTTTTTTTAATGATGCATCATAACTAATTTCAGTATTTAAACTGTTGCAGTAAAAAGGGAGAAAAAATGTCTCACAGTAGTTAAAACATCCAATGCAGTCAATCCTCTGGTGTGGAATGACATTGTAAGAAGCTTCTACATATGCTTGTGTTCTTTATTTCGTAGAACCCATCTTGTATCATGAAATTCACCTAGTAATGTTGTCCTCAGCTCATTAATGATCTCTTAAATATTTGCAGCCAATAATCTGTTTGGATTTGTGGGAGGTACGCCTTCTCTCTCTCCCTCCATCACACACCCTTCGTTTCTAACTACCGTAATTGATAATTTCTTTGGTTTTTGCAGCATGCCTATTATTTGGACTGCAAGGTGATTCTGCATTCACATAACTTTTCCGTTCTTTCAATAAGCAAGCTCTCATTGATATCTTTATGCTACCTTGGAACAGAATGACAGAGCCAAATACGTGAACACGTTTATGGATCACCTTGTTTCTTGGAATGCAGCAGCAGCTCGTTTGGCTCGTGCACAGGCTTTCGTGAATCTAGGCGAACCAAAAATTCCAGTGGCATGAAATTCTTCCTTTCTACCAACTCTTATCATGCTCCAAGAGAAATGCTTAAATTCCTTATTTACCTCAGGTGATAATGCCAGAGTTCAAGATCTTTACCGAGGCCATTATATTGGAAATAACTGATAATACGAGGAACTCGATCACCCGTCTCATCTCTGCTTCAATACGGTGTTTTCTTGAAGTTGAGATATCAATTTTCATGGTGCAAGCAAGCCTGGCAATTTAACAACACTGTTCTGTGAACCCAGGGGGATGGGTGGGATTTGTCATTATATGTTTTTTCTGCTTTAAGAGGTGGTAAAGAGTTTATATCCATCTTCCCAACATTAGCGCTTAAAGTAAAAAACTGCAGTTAGAATTGATGGGTTGATCTTTCTTGGTAAATTACAATTACTTAAGTTACCAAATGAATCCCATGGTCTGAGTAAATTACAGGAATTTACTTGTGTTTTGTTTAAGTTACTGTTGGGTATAGTATAATTACTATTGATGCTTGTTCAAAATGCTATGGAACGCAAGTGTTTGATAATTTGGTTAAAATATCTAAGAGTGATTTTCCCCCCCTCTTACTACGTTTAGTAAATTGGATAAATTTCTAAGATTATTTTAAGAATGAAGGGAAGTGGGGGTTTTCCCAGAATTTCGAAAATGCACAATGTATATTTGCATCATTATAGAATCTCAGTACAACATTTTTACCAGAAATAAAAAAAAAATCAAGAAAAATAGTGGGGGTAAATATAATTATATGGCCAGATTATTTGCTGGTCTTTTTGGTAAATACAATATTTAAATGAATACACTACTTATTGTTTCAAAAAATTAAAATATTTTTTATTTTTTTAGATAAACATAAAAATCAAAATATTATGTATTTAATTTTGTTCCTCCAAATTTAACATGGCCATATGGGGGATACCATTGAATTTACCGATCGATCTATCCATATTATAGAATCCAGCATGTCCCATTTGTGAAAAAAAAAAAAATCTCATTTCCCTATACTCCATGTACAAATAAAGTGGTCAAAAGAAGTCAAATAGATTGGTGGTAAACTAAAATTTCTTGATGTATTTTCTTATAATTTTTTAGCTGATAGAGGGATCGAATGGTATAGTTTATTTGTTGGTATCTTGAAGAATTAAAAGGATAACTCTTGTTTTCCATTTCTTTTTTAAAAAATTGACATTTTTTCAACCAGAAACAGTGAGTGATATTTTTGTAATTACTTTTTTAATCACTTAAAATCAATTTTGGCATAGTAAACTTTATGTATTTTGGATTCTCTAGAATCTATTTTAGGATAATTACCTCTTTAAACAACTATCACATTCCATTGTCAATACAAGTAATTTATTTTTGCAAACATATTAACTTTTCAATTTAATTTAAAATTATTATATTTTCACATATTTAATATTTTTAATTTTATTATAAGAATTAATTAATAGTAGTATCATTTTAACAGGATTGATTATTTTGTCCCGGCTACACAAGTAATATATTCATGGGGTTGTGTTTGTATTTACCCATTTGAATCTCTAATGGGTTCGATCCAATAATTTTTCTTCAAATGCCCATTAATATACAATGAGAAGCCCATCTTTCCCCATTCATTACATTCAATCAGAGGATGAATCCTAATTGGGAAGAATCACCTGTGCTTCACGCGAACTGAAAGGTAAATTTTCTCTTTTCTTCTTCGTCTGCTTGTGTTATCCTGTTCCTTTTCTGCAATTATTGGAACTATTACATCGTCGTGTACAGGTTTTGTCTCTGAAATTTGCTCTGCATCGTGAAAAAGGTGCTTAATCGTACAAACAAATTATTCAATTAATTCTTAAAGGAGGCCGCAGAGACTGATTTTACCGAAGTTAGACGAATCAATCGCAAAAATCTCATATACCGTGTTCAATTTTACTTTTAGAATGTATGTTCTTAAGTTTTTTTTTTTTTTTAATAATAATGTGTATAGTATGGCGCGTCTCACTTCGTTTGAGCTAGGATCTTTGCCGTTTATGCTTTTGAATGCCTTAGATCATGAATTCACTGCGGAAAAAAATATCGCGTTTTCTTAGAAATGATAAAAGTAAAAAGAATTGATATTTGATACACAAACGATGTGCATTTGCATCTGGGCACAAACAGTTAGAAGCGAATCACTCAGCTATAGACTATAATGTGTATATATTTACATTTGTTTTGATTCTAGTCGTTAAGCTTTTGCTGAAACGGAGTGTTAGTAAAATAAACTCTGCATAGGGTATGCATACGCAATAAGATGACAGGTGGTACATAGGTTTTTTTGTGAAATTGTGGTATTTTCTAGATTTTGGGAGGCTGAATGGCGAATCTGTTCGTAGGATTAGGATATCGGACAGATAGCTTACGAGACTCCCTGCAGAATTTGCGGAAGCTGTTGTTATTGGATCTGAGATTTGCTTTGGTGCTATTTATAATAAACCTGAAGTGATTGATGAAATCAGCAGACAGAATGTGGTCCTCTGGGAACCTTAATCAGGTACAACTCAAGAATCCAAAATTTCAACCTGCAGATTTTTCTCCTATTCATGTCTTTTTTCGTAGGATGATGACAAGTTTCCTTCATGCAGAGCATAGTATTGACATGTGTACGGTTGTGGGAAACTGCAATCTACATATTAGACACGAACTTTTTAATATGTAGCAACTATAGCTTGCTCAATATCTTAATTTGGAACATTTAACCTCAAAAGGCACTTCATACTTTAGAAGATCCCGTATCTTGCTATAGGTTTGGTTATGTGTGATATGGATGAATCTGTTAATGTGCAGATGTGATTTCTACTTTGTGCTATCTCCAGGAATGTCATTTATAATGCATCTTTACGCTGAAGCAGAGTCCCATCTTTCATCACTTGTATCTTCCTTGTCTTCACTCACTTCAGGTCTGAACTATAACCAAAGTAACACGCATGAGTTTCCCTCTTTGATATGATTAAGTGCCCGAGACTTGTCTATATAAGCTGAGGAGCCATCTTTTTCCTGGACTTCTAAAAAATGACAGAAATGTTCAGCTTCACAGCATACAGGCAGTTATCCCAAATGTTCTTAGCTGTAATCTTGTTTCATGGTTCTGAATATATTCTTGCAATTTCCGTTCACGGGAAAAACAATGCTACTCTCAAGTCTCTCCTTATCAGTTCAAACTATATTGTGGCGATGGTCTGTTCTTTACTAGAGTACTTAGTTGAAATCTATTTCTTCCCGGAGATGAAGAATCACTGGGTAATAAGCAACACTGGCCTTTTCATGGTGGTGGTTGGTGAAACCATACGAAAATTGGCTATAATAACAGCTGGTAAGTCCTTTAGTCATCTGATAAAGAGATATCACGAGGAAGATCATGTTCTAGTAACTCATGGAGTTTATAAATATATCCGGCATCCAAGTTACTGTGGCTTCCTCATCTGGTCAGTGGGTACTCAAGTAATGCTGTGCAATCCGCTGTCAACACTTGCATTTGCAGCAGTGGTGTGGCGGTTTTTTCAATTGAGGATACCGTATGAGGAGTTTTTCTTGAGGCAGTTTTTCGGTGTGGAGTATGAGGAGTACGCTAAACGGACAAGTTCTGGGGTTCCCTTTATAAAGTGATGATTTGATTTTCCTGTAATTCGGTAATATCTTGTACTGAACCTGTGTAATTTAAGTTTAAAACTTGTATGAACCCGGGTTCACAGTGATTTCGGATTTGTCAAGTATTAGTGTTATGTGTGTATACTATCATTGTTATGCATATGTATATTATCACTGTCAGAAAATTATGTATATTTATAACAGTGATAATATATATGAATAACAATGATAATAATTATATATAACAGTAATACGAGGCCATTTAAATTTAAATTTCGATTTATGTAACATAATTGTGTGCTGATGGCTGTTAAAATATATGAAGTAAGCTCAAATTTGTATGTTTGGGTTTGGCGATCATTGCGTAATTCCCATCCCGTTTTTCGACTGGACTATTGAATCTAATGTTGTCATATATATATATATATATATATATATATATATTGGTGCATTATGAGATCATTTCACGTATAGTAAATTAGTTAAAAAGAAAATACAAATGGAGCTAGTTTGCACATGGTAAAAATATTTAATTTAGATATATTTTCGCATTTTGTGTGAAATTATATTATGCACACAACATTTTGTTTATATAATGCGCGTAAAAGATACTTTGAGAATAAACATGAGTATATGATTATATTCAATCATATTAATTATTAATTAAATAAAATAAGACAAAAATTTCATGTGAGACTGTACATAAGACTACATAGATTAGCACTTATTCTATACCATTATGATTATTTGATCAACTCATACAATAATTATTTTCATTTTGATTAGATATTTCTCTTCGTATAATTATTATTTTTCAAATTATTTCATTATTTGGCAATCAATAATTATCTTTATTCTCCTTTTTCAAATTTAGTGCATAACATTAATATATAACTACGACATACAATTATCCATCCAATATCTCTGAAAATGTAAAGGAAAAAGTGATTTCCACTTCGTTGAAGAAATTTGAACTAAATGCCCTGAATAACTCCATTCATACCGTTAAGATAGATTTGTTTCATTTTTCCATTCAAATTTAAAAAGGGTTATTACATGTAGGACCACTTTAAGTATTAAAATTATACATAAGGCCACCTATTAGTGTAACATTACAAATAGGGGCATTGTAGCCTTTTTCCCCTATGCTGGTTGCATTAATTATAGACATTACTTGTGTACAAAAAGGTAGTATATTACTTGTGTCAGACTCAAACACGTGGTTACTGTAGATGATGATAGCTACTTTTTGTTGACGTTGATGTGACATAAAGCTATAATATTAGAAGCAAAATGAGAAGGTTATTGTGTACCGGTAGTACAGTATTAGAAGCAAAAGCCCTAGTTGTGTACCATTGAATATAATATGTACTATAGTAAATATATGTGTACTGCGACAAATTTCCGACAGTACAATATGGGTATGTACCATTGAAATAATCAATGTACTATAGTTATTACTACGATTTTTTTGAATTGTCGGACGGACAAATTTCCGGTAAGACTCTTTTCCGACGAATAATATGTATACTATTGAGTTATTTATTGTACTATTTGGCCAAGAAAACCAGACGATTTGTAAAATCTGCCTAAAAAATATACATCAAACTAAAATGAAAAGGATTGAAAATCTAATGCGACTTTTCTAACATTGCAACACATCATCAAACCTCTTCAAATTTAACAAATAAAAAATAAAAATAAAAAGTAGAAGTTCAATAGTGAACGGGGTGAACAAGTTTACTAACTTGATCAAGAACATCAAGCACCTCGACTCTGTTCCTCACAATCCTATGAAACACCACCCTAAGCACAATCCTATTAAACACCTCGACTGGACCTGCTTCGCTGCCGACAACGATTTCACCACCGACCATGACAGCGACCGGAAATTCTTGGCTGGGAGGTCCTTATTGTGCCCTGGCTCACGACTTTCGAAATAGAGGCGGCCATGGGTTAAAGTGCGGCGGACAGTAGGCATCTTCGATTGGCGACGAGATGACGTGAATCGGCGGCGTGCTGAGTGGTGTTGAACGGCGGAGAGCTTTGATTGCATTTCCAAAAAACATACTACAAACAAATACATTGATTAAAAGTGGGTTTCTTAGATCCACACCTGAATCGTCGCTCGAAGCCCACGCCTCCAGCCGCTGCTCTCTGCAACCGCCACTCCTCTCAACCACTTACCGATCAAAGCCTAGGCTGTAGCCGTCGATTTCACAACTCTGTTCACTGCCATATGCGGAATCGATCCACACACCGCCTTCAATCTCTCACTATCTGGGTTGGTCAAGCTCCGGCGAAGTGCGTCTGTCGCTCCGCCGTCCCGTAGGTGTCTTCCGCCCACCTCCACCGACCGCCGTCCCGTCCGCCCACGTCGGTATCGTCCGCCCACCTTCACCGGTTGTCGTCTCCGCCCAGCACATCCTTTCACAGCCGGAGGAGAGAGAGAAGAGAATTGAGAGAGAGGGATTATGAGAGCCTTTCACCTACGGATGAGAGGGAGAGAGTGTATTGAGAGAGAGAAAGGCTGGGTTGAGCTGTATGTCATGGTCATAATTGTATTCCTTTGATGGATACAGCTGTATGTCAGGGCTATAATGAAGGGAAATGGTCTTATACGTTATTAATGAATAGTAGTAGGCTTTAGATGTGGTTTGGTCTCTAAAAGGGACTCCAGGTGTAATAAACTCAATAAAATACACTTTCTCTTTCAAAGAAAGAAAAGAAAAAGTATGCTTTTAATAAAATGAAAATATTTATTGTGTGATTTATTTATGAATTAAATGGTTATTTGTGATTGTAAAATGAATAACATGTAAAGTAATCAAATGATAGTTGGATATTGAAGAAAAAATAGTGTTAAAAAAATAGGCTGAATATATTTTGAGGGATGAAGGAAGTTAATTTGGGATAAAGTTTTGTATGAAAAAAATTCGTATAAGCTTATCATGAATTAATTTTAAAGTATTAAATATTTAATTAGGTGTATCAAAAATTTCATCGGATGTATAAAAAATTGGGGTTAATAATATTATGTTATAATTATTATAGATTTAATTGACCTCAATTTCTGATACACCTAATTAATATTTTGATACATTTGACCAAATATTTGATATTTTAAAACAATTTCATTATAAGTTTATCATAAACTATTTTCACACAATACATAGCCACTTGGTTGGTTTATTTTTAAAAAGAAAAATCTCGTTTCCTTCTATTGTATGTACCCTACAAAAGAGAGACATAAATTTGTTAATTTTTCATATCAAATAGGTACTTTTGGTTCGTATATAAAATAATTTGTGGATATAACAAATAAACAAATTCATATTAATTATATTATACTTCCTCCGTTTCAGGGGTATTTGCACCCCTGGGATGACACGTGGTTTAAGAAAAATATATTTTTTTAGATAAAGTAGTGGTATATGGGTAAATGTGTGGAAAGTTTTGTGAGTGTGCACATAAATCGATGTTTCCCTTTTAAGTAGTGTGCAAATTGATTAGAGACGGGAGTATATATATAAATGTAAAATTAACAAAATTAAAAGTATTAAATAACATTTTCTTCCTCCAATATATCAAAATTGATAAAGTTTTGTACGAAAATAGTTCATGATAAGTGTATCATGAACTAGTTTTAAAGTATCAAATATTCAGTCAAGTATATCAAAAATTTCATCGGGTGTATCAAAAGTTAAAAACTTATATTAACCTCACATTTTGATACACCTGATAAATATTTTGATATTTTAAAATAATTTCATGACAAGCTTAACATGAACTATTTTCACGCAATACCTACTCATCCAAATTTGGTTCATACCAAATCCATTAGTTAGGAGTAGAGATGTTAAACGGGATGACCTTAACTTTACAGGGCCAACCCTACAGGGATGCGGGCCTAAACGGTCC
The DNA here is from genome assembly GCA_026898435.1 of Prunella vulgaris. Taxonomy (NCBI): domain Eukaryota; kingdom Viridiplantae; phylum Streptophyta; class Magnoliopsida; order Lamiales; family Lamiaceae; genus Prunella; species Prunella vulgaris. The sequence goes on along the minus strand of JAPKLY010000021.1, from coordinate 2,419,355 downwards.
CGGACCTTAGCGTTTCGTTCTTAACGGACTACTAATACTCGGGACCTTAACCTAACCCTAGCGGTCCGCGGGCTAATCGGGCCACTATCGGGCTCGGGGTAATTTTTTTTTTTTAAAATTAAAATTTAATATAAAATACAACTAATGATTTAATAACTAAAATAATTCATAAAGTTCACACATTAACAACATAAAATTCACATACTAACAATATAATTCATAAAGTTCACACATAATTGAGACAATAGGCGAAGAAGGAGGATGATTGGGAGTTGGGAATGACGACGGAGCTTTAGAGATTGTGCGTGATATGGGCGTAGAAGGAGGCTGCTTGGGAGTTGGGAATGGCGACGGAGGGTGCACGACATAAACTCTAATTGAAGAACATGAGTACTTAATTTAATTGATATCTTAGTTATCTACTATTTTCTATTTTTAATTCTTAGTTAATAACAAATTAGTAACTTAATAATTAATAAAAGTAATAACTAATATGTTTTTTAATAAACCTGCAAACTATAAATATAAAGTATTAGTGACTTAATGTGTACAAGTTTACAAATTTAAACAGTGAGAGAATCATGGTCCACTTTCCAATTTATATTATATATAATTAATTTAATAAAAAAAAATCGGGCTACCGGGTCAGCCCGAAAAACCAGCGGGCTAACCGATCCGAGTCAAAAAATTCTAATTTTATGCGGATCGTCATATACTCGGACCTAATCCTATAAATTATAGGGTTAAATGGGTCGATCCGCCAACCCGCCACCCGTTTAACATCTCTACTTAGGTGTAAGAAATAGGGGTGAGTAAATTGACACTTTCTTAGTTTAGGAAATAAAAGTATTTTCTAAACTACACGCATCAGCATTATCGCTGTCATCAACCTTATCATTTCAAAGATAATATACTAAATTAATCGTGCATTGGGATGATAATGGTTCAATTAAAAATAAAGCAAAAAATTTGTGTAACATTGATTTATCACATGAGATTATCAAATTAAAAATAATAAAATTACAATAAAATTTAAAAATATATTTTTTAAAAGTAATAAATCACTTTTTAATAAAAATATTATAAATTTTTGTAAAAATTTTATTTTTTTCAAAATAATAATTTTAATTAATGAATAAACAATTTTAAGATAAAGTAAATTAAATAAGTATTGATATTAATCTCGCACAAAATATACATAAAAAAATCTTTATTTTTGAGTTGAGGTTATTGTGTCATAAGATCAAGGAGTTGACACTTTTGCATCGTAACATGAAGGACGAATAATGTTTATTTTTTTTAGTGTGTAAATTTGTGCGAGACATTCAAATAAAAAAATATGTAAATTCTTGTAGAATAGAGAAAACACTATTTAATCCTTTCCATTAAAATTTGCAGGTGGTGCATGTTTTAAAGAAGATAAATATTTAAACAAAACTATTAATATATGAATAAATAAGTATGCGTACAAATTATTGTTTATTTTATAATAGTACATAAATTCATATACAACATCTAAATAAAATTAGTGTATAAATTCATACAGAATAAATGGAGTATTGTAATACTGTTTTTATGTTATGCACTTATATTCCATCGGCTCAAACTTTATTTTATTTTATCTTTAAAATTAAATTAAATTAAATTAAATTAACAAATGTGAAAAAATATATGTAAAATAATAACGTGCATTGTATATATAATGCTGTAGGTGGATGCAATACAATTTTAAAATTAATGTTATTTTATGGCCATCTATGAAGTATGGGATTGAAGGAGTACAAGTTGTACTCATTCCGTCCATAATAAATTAGACCATTTGAATTTTGCATTGTTATTAAGAAAGTAGATATGATGTGTAAAAGACTAAAAATAAATATCTTATGTTGTATTTGGATGAGTGGATTTGAAATTTCTGGATTTCACACACAAAAAATCTCTCTATCAATAAATTTACAAATACTTAAATTTGAATTATGTTTAAAATTGAGGAATTCTAAATCTTTTTCAAAACCATATCACTGAAATCCCTCGTCACTACATCTTTCCATCTCTATCTTTTCTTACTTTTTCTCTTCTCTTCAATCTCTTTATACTTCTTAACTTGAAATATATGATTTCTTACATGTCTTGTTTTTTTAAATCTATTCATTTTCAAATTTATCCATCCAAATGGAACCTTAATTTAGATATATGTAAAAGTAAGTGTATTAAGTGTGATATGATTAAGTAAATGTATTTGAATAACATGTGAAAATAATAATTATAAAAGAAAGTGAGTTATATTGTGGACGGATGGAATAATTAAAATTATCTTAATTGTGATGATATTGCTTCAGTTAAAAGAATGTTTTGTACAATGGATGTTATAAAGGATCGTTTACGCAATTAAATGAGAGATCGATGGCTGGAATGATGGTTTGATTGTATATGGTGTGATCACATTACACCCCACATCCAGAAGTTTTTGATAATGTTGATAATCGATCAATTATGTAAAATGAAAGTGTCTATGCTATGGAAAATTTAAAATAAAAAGATAGAAACTGGATGTGGGGTGTAATGTGATTACACCACGTCCAACGTCAGATAAAAACGCAGCAGAAAAATAAAACAACAGCAAATAAATTTTCACAAGTTATATGAAATAACTTGTGAATGCCTTATGACAAAACTTATTCACTATTTGAATGTGAATTACAATGAGTCCTTTGAAACTGACGAAATTTAGTTTAAGGACATTAAAACAAACTGAGTTGTAAAAGAAGAACGAAGAACGAATTTCTCTAAGCTATTATCAAAACTCAGTTAAACAAGTATAATTTTGCTCTCTCAAAATCTCGGCTATCTCGATTGTGTGTTGGATGTGTATCCTCTTCAATAATCCCATCAACTCTTTTATATGCTCAAAAAATATCCCACGTTCATGTCACGTTCTCCACTTTTCAAATAATATTCTCCACTTCTCCAAGTTTTCATTGTGTAGCATGAGAATAGGAATAATGACCAAGCTCATATTCTTCTAACTCCTCCTAAAATATCTAACAAAAATATCATATTCAAAAAATAAATCTTAGTCAAATCTTTTCTCCTGCACAAATAAATCAAAATAGAAATATCAAAATCTTAATTAATTAAATGTGAATAAAGGCAAAAATAATAAAATAAAAAATTATTAGAATTTAAAATTTAAACTCTAACAATCTCCCCCTTTTTTGCATTTCTTCACAAAAACTCATCAAGATTCATGCGATCAACAAAATTAATTTAAATTATCATTAAACTCAAAACTCCCCCTGAATTGCAGCATCAACAGTCTCATCCTCACTATCTTCACTATCATCATCATCTTCTTTTTGTTCTTCCCCTTTTTTGTGAAGAAAAATAATTCTCCAGACTGTTCTTCAAATTAGCAGAATACGTGGAGAAAAGAAAGGACTTTGACCGAAACTCTAGGTATGAATACGAAGAGAGAGAATTTAAATTTGCAAATCTGAAAGAAAAAAGAACCATGCATACATGCAGGAGAGAAAAAAAATATATAATCCAAGTCTAAAAAAAATATACTCACACACGAATGGATTGTTCCTTTAAAAAAAAAAAAGTTTTCTTTCCTCTTAATTTGTAAACAATATACAAATAAGATAAAAAAGAAAGCAAATGTCAATAAAAAAAATGTGGAGAACACAGAACATCTTGTGAGTAAAGAAATAAAAGCCTAACACATTATGACTTGAAAAAGTAGAGATGAGTAAAAGTAACCAAGTGGAGATTTTAAAAAATTTAAAAAAAATAATTCCTACCAATGTAAACAATTAGGACTTAGAGCAATACCCGATACATGTACAAAGATATTCAAGAACGCAATATGAATAAGAGAGAAAAGAAAAATAATTCATAGTAACTAATAATACTCCTTGATACAATTTAAACCACATGAAAAAAAAAAATCACAATTCTCAATCAAACATATATAAAATAAGATAAGATAGTCTCTCACGGAATAAAATATCACTCAACACTCGTGTGTATAGGATTGATACATATCACTCAACTCAATTCCTAAAGAGTAGATCTTCCATAAGCTTGCATCTTTTTCTAATTATCAACCGTTTAGAGCACACACTTGACAATAATCAAAAGGTCTTATAAGGGTTGTAATGGGGTTTTGGTTAAAGGTGGGAATTTTTTTGGAAAAGTAGCTAAAAATACTATGATCCAAATGAAGTCATGAAACATCAATGTAGATACTCTTTATTGAACCTGAATGTTGTTCCAAAAACAAATGCAATCACCACTGCTTTCATTTTTTTTAGTCTACAGAATACTCATTCACCTCATTTCAACTCTTATTTTTATAAAATGAGTCAATCTCTTTTTCTTTATCCTCCTCTTTTCTTTTCTTTTTTTTAATGCTCTTTTTTTTTTGAGGATTTTTTCAATATACCACCATCAAATATACTTGTATCCTTTTTTTTTCTCTCCAAATATTGAGCTCTATATCCAAATGTCATGTTTTTACCCTACTGTGGTCCATTTAGAGTATCAAGTAAAATATTTGTTGGACAAGTGTCTATGCTATGGAAAACTTAAAATAAAAAGATAGAAACTGAATGTGAGGTGTAATGTGATCACACCACGTCCAACGTCAGATAAAAACGCAACAGAAAAATAAAACAACAACAAATAAATTTTCACAAGTTATATGAAATAACTTGTGAATGCCTTATGACAAAACTTATTCACTATTTGAATGTGAATTACAATGAGTCCTTTAAAACTGTCGAAATCTAGTTTAAGGACATTAAAACAAACTGAGTTGTAAAAGAAGAACGAAGAACGAATTTCTCTAAGCTATTATCAAAACTCAGTTAAACAAGTATAATTTTGTTCTCTCAAAATCTCGGCTATCTCGATTGTGTGTTGGATGTGTATCCTCTTCAATAATCCCATCAACTCTTTTATAAGCTCACAAAATATCCCGCGTTCATGTCACGTTCTCCACTCTTCAAATAATATTCTCCACTTCTCCAAGTTTTTATCGTGTAGCTTAAGAATAGGAATAATGACCAAGCCCATATTCTTCTAACTCCTCCTAAAATATCTAACAAAAAATATCATATTCAAGAAATAAATCTTAGTCAAATCTTTTCTCCTGCACAAATAAATCAAAATAGAAATATCAAAATCTTAATTAATTAAATATGAATAAAGGCAAAAATAATAAAATAAAAAATTATTAGAATTTAAAATTTAAACTCTAACATAAAATAGTTCAGTTTATGTATTTTTTATTTTTATAGATTTTTGTTGTTATATAAAAAGAATTGAACTTTTTAATGCATAAGACTACGTTTAACGGACAGTTAACGGATTGTGACCACTTAAGACTATGTTTATCGGTACCACTTCACGACCATGACCCATATAAGACATAAGAGAAATTAAAAAAAAAAAAAGCTAACATACCTCACGACTTTGAGATAGGATGACTCAGGGTTGTGGATTTTTTAATTCAAATGATAATGACACATGTCATAATTCTATTTGTTCTACATATATTTTCTTAATTAGAATTTAAAATTTAAATTTAAGATATTATTTTATATAGACACCAATATTGAAATAGTTTCAAATACAATTATATTCTCTCTTTTATCTCCTCATTTGTTTAGTTTTTCTATTTTTCTATAACGTATTAAATTATCCAAACTCTCAAAATTATTTAAATTTTCAAATTTTTTTGAATTGAATTTTTTTTCAAACTTAATATTTAATTTTTTTATTAAAATTATTATAATTTTTAAGTTGTAATTTTTATTATTATTATTATAAATTTTTAATAAAATAAAATCTGTATATACAATATTTAATTAATAAAACATGAAAATATTAATTATTTATTGAAGGTTGTGGTTGTGAAGGGTTGTTGATAAAGTAGAAAGAAAAGAAGAGATTTAATATATTGAAGGTTGTGTATGTGGAGGAGAGAGAAATGTATTACTCCCTCCGTCCATAAAAATTGGACTACCTTGACAATTCACGGTTATTAAGAAAAATTGATGTTGATATGTAAAAGTGAGTGTATTAGCATAAGAAAATATTTCATTATTAAAAAAGTACTTGATGTGATGAATATATGTGTATAAAAAATGAAAAATAATGATTGTAAGTTTTCCATTTTAGGCAAGTAGACCATTTATTGTGGACAATCATTTAAAGCAATGTGGACCATTTATCGTGGACGGAGGGAGTATTTATTAGAAGGTTGGGTTGTGGAGGGTTGTGGATAAATATAGCCTAAGTGGCCGTCAAGATTTTTTTTAACAAAATATTTAGAAAATTTCATTTATCATCAATAATTATTCGATAATATATATATTTTGTACATAGATAGATTTGAGCAAAAGTTGAATATAAATATATATATATGGATTAGTCTTTATATGCACCACTTACACGGTGCAACTCAAGCTTATTTTTTAAAAGTTAAACAGTTTATTACTGAAAAGTTGAACTATGAAAGATACACGTTTTAGTAATAAACTGTTTAACTTTTCAGTTATAAACTGTTTAACTTTTTAAAAATGAACTAGTGTTTACACCGTGTAACTGGTGCACAAGAGACTTACTATCTCTCTCTCTATATATATATAACTTTTTCAATCTAAGATATTTATACATACCACAAACAATGAGAGGACAACGATGAGTGGTGGACATAAACGTGAGCGATGATGAAAATGAATCATTACGAGTAATTCTTGATATATTATTACTTTTTTGTTTTAAAATTTTAAATTTATCTATTTTTTAATAAAACTTTATAAACATAAGAATATAGAGAAAATTAAAAAAAAAAATCTATCCGATTTGGGCGCTTAAAAGGTGCCTAGACCCACCTAGGTTGTGCCTAATTAAAAAAGAAAAGTACTACTCCATTTGGATGGGTGGATTTGAAATTCATGGATTTCACACACAAATAATCGCTCTCTTCATGAATTTACAAATACTTAAATTTCATTTTATGTTTAAAATGGAGGAATTATAAATCCTCTTCAAACCCATGTCAATTGTGAAGTCCCTCCTCTCCACCCTTTCATCTCTCATTTTGCTTATTTTTTCATTCTCTCTCATCTCTTTATAATTCCTAACTTAAAATGTATATTTTTTTACATGTATTTTTGTTTAAATCCATCAATTTTCAAATCAATCCATCCAAATGGAGTCTAAGAGTCAATTTTGTAAAAATTGGAACTGCTAGTGACTGCTTAGTCATACATCCACATTTTTATATTTATAACTTTTTGTATATGGAGTAAAAATTTCTAAATTCATCCCTATTTAAAATAATATGAAATTAATTATGCAGGGACAAGTAACATTTCATTAAAAAAGTTTGGTTATTAGTTGTGATTTCTGCATCAGATGAATATGAAATTAAATTATGCATAAAAAGTTGTCCCACCCACGCAGGTCTCTTATTTTGGATGCAGGCAGTGTGATATCCTCATTCAGGTTGCCATTATATCCCTCAACTCATGAATAAGACAGACACTTGCCAATTAAGAGGGCACATATTTGGTGGTACAATTTAATAAATTTTATATATCTCTAAGTTATAGAAAATTAATAAATGTTAATCTCTCAACGTATTTTTTTCTTCATTTAGTTTTTCAACTCTTTTTTGTGAGATTAATTTGCAATATTTAAATGAATAACATAAATTTTTTTAGTAAAAATATTAATTAATTTAAGTGAATGAAATTATAAGAATATGTTTTTGTGTGAAATTATTAGATGAATGAAATACAGTTTAAAGATAGAGAAAAAGTTAAAAAATCAAATGAAAAAGCAAAGAAAAAAATAAAGAGGGGCACACTTTTTCTTTAAATTGCAAAGAGAGACGACCGTACAAAAATTATAAAAGATGCACACTCAAAATGAGTGTGCAAATATTCTAAATTTTGCACACGTGCCCGTCTTTGTAATAAACCTTAAAAATTGCTTCTATTTGTAACTGTACCTATATTAATCAATATATCTAAATTTAAAGGAATGATGATTATTTAAAAAAATACATATTTATTCTTATAAAAATATATTTTCTCTTACAGTAACATGCATTTGTCCATATTGTAACACAAATTAATTGGAAATCAAATGTGTATTACTATTAGATCAAATGCTGTTCTTTTTATATATATTCATTTATTTTTATATAATTCAAGAGCAAAAGTGTGTTACTATAAGCAAATATATTGTTTTTCATATATATATTTATGAAAAAAATAAATATTTATGAAAAACTAATATTTTTCTTATAGTAACACACATTCTTTTATTAGATTGTATAAAAAATGTTATTTCTAAAAAAATAAATGAATATATATAAAATAAATAACATTTAATTTGATGGTAACATATATTTTGTCAGATAGTAACATGCATTTGTCCAAATTATAACATATTTGAGAGCGAAAAATTTGAAATTATAATTGTGAAAATTTAAAAAAAAAATCCAAAATCCAACTCAATCCGATTAAGAACTCACAAATTTTTAATATAATATATTTTACAATGTTTCCTTCAACGTACCTCATTTTATTTTATTAAAATAATTCACAATTGTTCGGTAAGCCATTCATTTGGCGTGGAATCGATCTAGTTTGGAAAGATAAATTGGATTCCAACAGTGTATTTATTAGCTAGATGTTGATATTTCAATTATCCACTAGATTAGTCTTGTATACATCAGTTATACGGTGCAATTCAAATTTATTATTTTAAAAGTTACACAAAATATTACTGAAAAGTTACACATTTATTACTAAAAAATATATTTTTTATAATAAAACTTTTCAGTAATAATTTGTGCAATTTTTCAATAATAAATTACGTAATTTTTTTAAAATGAACTTGAATTGCACCGTGTAACTGATGCACAAGACTTACTCTTATCCAACAAATCATTTCTCCCCGTAAAATACATTGATTTAGTACTCTGTGAATGCATTTAAATCTTTTAATTAACACCTCATAAATAAATAAATAATATTCTTTAATTGATATTTTTTAACAAAATAAGTAATATTATTTTTCAAACTAATTTTAAAATGAAATTTATTCCCAGAATATATTGCCAAATACAAAATATTTTGCTTCATTTAACTAGAATAAGTAAAAATCACATGTTTTTTCTCAATGATGATCACGCGGATGAGAAAATGGGAGGAGGAATTTACTACATCCATCCTATAATTCTTTTAGCATCTAGAAAAAACTTACTTTCATAAATTCAACCCTTACGTACTTACATATACATAAATTCTAATTATTTTTTAGATCCTCAATACATTCAATGAACCAAACTATTTATCTTATACTATCCCAGTCCCAAAAAAATTTGCTATATTTTTGGGGCATGATGTTTTTAAAAAAAATAATGGGTAGAAAGTATAGGATGTAAATTATGAGATAGAGATTTTGAAGGTGGAAATTTAAAAAAATATTTCTTTTTTTAAATATGCAAATTTTTGTGGAAAAAAAAAAATGCAAACTTTTATGGGATAGAGGTATTACCATTTAAAACTCTACTCACGTTTTCTTTATGAGGTGTTAAATTTCACCACAAGATAGTCCCCCATTCCAGGCTTGTCAACGGGGCGGGGCGGGGACGGGGGCCAATCCCCATTCCCGTCCTCGTCCCCGTCCCCATCCCCGCGAACTTCACGGGGAAAAATCTTTCCCCATCCCCGCCCGGTCGGGGAATCCGTCCCCGCTGGGATTCCCCTTTCCCCGCAATTTTTATTTTTATTTTGAATAATTTATATTTAATAAGTGTAATTAATTTTTTAAATAAATAAAAATTAAAAGTATTATTAAAATTTAGTGTGCATAAAATACATTATTTTGATATATTATAGATCATATATACATGAATGGTTAATTAGTTATATATCTTAATATTATATAAAGACGAAGTTATGAAATCAATCAGAATGCTCGATTTCGAATTTCCTCCATTCTCATTCATTCTGGCATTAAAAATTAATCTTGACCTTTTAATTTAAGTGTTTTAATCTTGACCGTACATTTTGGTATTTTATAAATATATATATATCGTTGGACTGACGAACTAACATAATTAGTATATGAATAATAGCCAAGGTTTGGCAGGTCGTCAGGACTCAACCGGATCCGTAGAGGTGCGGAGCTCGCCCGCATGGGGATAGCCCACCTGCGTAGCTCGCCCAAAAGGACTCGCCTCTGTCGTCCTAGAACTCGCCCAGAGCTCGCCTGGTATCCCCAGGAAGGCCTCGCCGAGATCCATCATCTCATGACGTCCGTAAGCCACGCAAGGCACCAGAGCTCGCCCAAACCACTGAGGCCCACCTCCGAGCTCGCCCATGAGCTCGCCTATTAGTCAAATAAGACCCCGATGGTGCGCTCTTTTTCCCTCCGTCTGGTTTATCCACAAAGGTGGTTGACGGCGAGGTTTTTAATGAGACCCATCCAATCTAAGACATAGTAGTAGGACGAGGCATGATAAAGGAAGCAGTGTGAGAGACCAAGACGAGGGTAAGGAACCCTCGTCAACACCGGAAGCCACATAGGCTCGTAAGGTGCCGTCTCACACTCATACACCTATAAATAAGACCTCTCTTGTACTATTCAGGGGATTCTGACACAATCAATACAATATTTTTCTCTCTAAACTCTCTATTCTCCCTCCCCAAGAACATTAATTCAAAGATCATTGTTTGATAGGATTAATATGTCGTAAAGCCACATAAACAAACATCGATTAGTAAATTCTATCAACATATATATCTTATATAAATCTTATAAATATATTCATAATATCAAATCATATATTTAATTTTTTAATCTCAACCGTTCATCTTAATTTCTATACTTCTATAAATTTCAACTTCATAAACATTATTATTCTCATCTTTTAATCTTATTTTTTCTTGCGTCTTATTACTTCTTCTTATTTATCTTTTGATGTTCTTATTTATCGTATTCTGATATTGAAATTATTTATTTATCTTTTTTATTTTCGAATTTTTTTTGCAGGTTCATATTTTACATCTAATAATTTGTTGAAATAATATTTTTTTCTATTGCTACACAATTTTTGTGGTTTTCTTTTGGAGGTAATGTTTAATTGCTATAATTGCAGATCTATTTGATTTAAAAATTTGATGTTTGAATTGTTTTCTTTTCTATTGTTACACAATTTCATGGTTTTTTTAGGTAATGTTTGATTGCTACAATTGTAGATCTATTTGATTTAAAATTTTGATGTTTGAATTGTTTATTTGTCTTTTTAATATTTTTTTCATGTTTTTAATATTCTAATATTATTTTTTTATATTATATTTTAATTGCAGGTTCGTATTAAAATAATTGTGTCTGCGCCATACATAGCTTAAGTTATTTTACACCGTAAGTTATTTATAATTCTAGAACGAAAGATGATATAGAACATAATATTGTATATGCATTGTGCATGTGTGCATATTTTTTAAGTACTTAATTTACTTACCGCAATATTGTATATACATTGTGCATGTGTAAATCATTGATATACATATATGTTAGATTCAAGAAAACACACACACACACACACACACACACACACACATATATATATATATATATATATATTATTACTCATTAATACACGTATATATAAATTCAATAAATCTTAACAAAATAAATATTATAAAATATTATGTTCTTGATAATATTAATAATATTTTTTTGATATATTCTTGATTTTCTTTTAACATACTTATATAATAATAAAAATTTATATTATAAAATATTATGTTCTTGATTTTATTTATTCATATATGTTCTTAATTTTCTTTTAACATATTTATACAATAAGAACATTTTATAATTCAAGTCTTACATAATTAGGTGGATGTTAGCACATTCATATTTTAAATATTGTGTAAAATAACCTCAAATTAATGAATTATATAAGTATAGATGTATTATCGAATAAATTTATATATAAATATACAAGAAGTTAAAATCTATTGGTTCATATAATATAATCTATATTAAATTTTATTTTTTAATAATCACGTGTAATACGTGGGTTTACGTACTAGTATATATATACATATATACTCATATATATAAATGATATATATATATATATATATATTATGTGGGGCCCCACGGGGAACGGGCGGGGAATACAATCCCCGTCCCCGCCTACGGGGAAATTTTTTTCCCCATCCCCGTTTCTTTCGGGGATTCCCCGCCCCGTTCGGGGCGGATCCCCTCCCCGCCCTGTTGCCAAGCCTACCCCATTCCTTTGATAAATTAAGAAATATATTTTAGATAGAGACATTATATTTTATTAACCAGAATCATTACTTAATTAGAAATGTATTAACAAATTCGATACACAAACAAACACAAAACATTCACTCATTCAAAAAATTATAATATCATTATTAATAGTCCCTCTATTCCTAAATAACTATAATAGTTGTTTTAAATAATAAAATTAAATATAAAATTAAATAATAAAATATACTCCCTCCGTCCCAGAGAAACTTGCAAGTTTTCCTTTTCGGGACGTCCCAAAGGGAACTTGCAGACCCAAAAAAGGAAACTTTTTTATAAGCTTCACTATCACAATATCTACATATTTACACAAAATGTCATTACTTTTTCACTTTTTGGGCCCACATTACACTCAATCCAACTAACTTTTTCACTTTTTACATAAAATTTTACCAAATTAACCCTCAAAATACTTTTTTTTTACTTTATTCTATTTTTTCTTAATTTGTGTGCTCCTCCTCCTTTTCAAATTGCTCTGAAATTGAGAAAATATATTTTATTAATTTTTATGAATGTAAATTTTTTTTAAGTTTGTAAAAACATAATTAGAAAATCCAAATAAGATAAAATTTGAAAATCACGTGTGTAAACAAAATGTCGATGATTGCTGATGGCAGGTGCGGGCCGCGCCCATCATTTTTGTTTTGTATCCAAAGAGAAAAAAATAAAAATAAAATTGGAAAATTCAATCAATCGGAAGATATGATTCCAAAAACTGTTGGAAAAGGATGGAAAATCTGACCTTCACCAACTTTTATTAATAGTATTCTCTCTCTCTCTCTCTCCGCACGCACTTCACATCCATCTATATATTCATATACTTGTTTCGACATCGAGTCCATCGCAGTCTAATCCATTTTTGATCGGCGAATCCCGATGATAACGGCGCCATCTGTTTATTAATAATCAGACGTCGCTGTATCCGAAGAGCCAAACAGAGAGAAGTGATTGTTTGCTCTGCTCATTTGCACTAACCAATTGAAAACTATGGCAGGTCGCAGAATCTCATCACTCGTTCCTCGCTCCCTTCCTCTGTTTTCTAGTGGAGGTATATACTTCCCCTTTTAAAAAAAAATATTTCTTCCATTAAGATTAGTGCGATTGATTGCTTTATGTGTGGCACAACTTTTTGAGCAATACTCAGTTTACTTTTGTTCGTCTTTTTTGCGTTTTTGCATCTGGGTTTGTGCAGATTTTTGTTGAAAGTAAAGCATGCCGTGGTTATTTATGAATTAAGAATTTTTAAGATGAGGTGTGCATGAAAAATATGATGATAATTCAGGGTAAATGTATTAATCTGTGAATCCTCTACTAAATTTGTTAAAATATTATGTTAATTAGGTTGGAAATTTTGATTCCATTTGCTCTTTGGCGCACAAGTTTTCTGGAAATTGGTGATGTTTGGGGTTAAGACATGTGTGCCGGAGATAAAGTTCAAACAGTTTGAATTTTCTTTGATGCAACCAGTTTTAAGAATTTTTTATTTAAAAGTAGAAAATCTCAAGTTTTCAAATTAGAGTTATTATATGAAGAATCTCTCTTAAATTCCTGTATAATGCCAACACAGTTTCCAGGCGTTCATAGCAAACTAAGACCAAGTGCAATATGCTGTGCCTTCAAACACAACCTTCAACATAGATAGAGAGGATTTTGTAGATTTTCATTATCAAGCTAATTGGTCATAATGAATAGTTTAACTATGAAGCTTAGACTTGTTGGTTTTAAACTTTTGAAGGGCTGGGTTTTGTCTTTTGATTAGAATTTTGTTTGATTGAATTCGGTGCAACCAATATTTTCAGGAAAACTAACTTATGTGAGCAGAGGAATTCACCGGTACAGCACAGCCGCAGAAGCACTTGAGGATCCAATTAAGCCCCCAGTTAGTGTACAATATGATAAGCTTCTCATCAATGGACAGTTTGTTGATGCAGCATCAGGTGAGCTCTCTTATGTTAGAGAATCTACTCTTCCTTTAAGTTCATGAGCTAACTTGTTAAACCTTTTGAATCAGGAAAAACTTTCCCAACTTTGGACCCTAGAACCGGGGATGTAATTGCTCACGTTGCTGAAGGTGATGCAGAAGATATCAATCGAGCAGTTGCTGCTGCACGTAAGGCTTTTGACGAAGGGCCATGGCCTAAAATGACTGCCTATGTAAGCATCTCTATCTGTCTTTCACTATTATCATCAATTGGTGCATTTATATGTGCATAGTGTAATTTTATGTACACATAATGCAGGAGAGACAGAGGATACTGCTGAGGTTTGCTGATTTGGTTGAAAAGCATAATGATGAAATTGCAGCACTCGAGACTTGGGATAATGGGAAGCCTTATGAACAGGCTGCTAAAATAGAAGTACCAATGTTTGTTAGGTTATTTCGTTATTATGCAGGTGAGCCTTTATTAGAATGACTAAATATGAGTAAATGGAAATGTCTCCTTGAGTCTTGATAACATTTTGTATTTATGTCTTATTTTTTCAATTTATTCTGTGTTAATTTTCTGTCATTGAACCCTGGACTCTTATCATATTTCTCCTATTCCATTACTTCATCAAAATGATTTTCCATCCGTTTCTTGCACAGGCTGGGCAGATAAGATTCATGGTCTCACGATTCAAGCTGATGGGCCCCATCATGTTCAAACTTTGCACGAACCAATTGGGGTGGCTGGCCAGATTATCCCGTGGAACTTTCCTCTTTTGATGTTCGCATGGAAAGTTGGACCGGCACTGGCATGTGGGAACTCTATTGTTCTCAAAACTGCAGAGCAGACTCCATTGTCTGCATTACTTGTATCCAAACTATTACATGAGGTATGCTGCATAATAGCTGAGCTTCACTGTTAGTCCTTTTATATAAGGGGTTAGGTGTGCTAGAATATTAACTTTGTCCCATCTATTTTTTACTTCACCAACATAATCCTGCAAATGCAGTTCTGAACATTTCTTTTTAAAGTAACATAGTATTGATACTAATTACACATTTATGGCATTGATAGATGATATTGGTATTGCTTTTGGACAGGCTGGCCTTCCTGATGGGGTTCTGAATATTGTTTCTGGTTTTGGTCCAACGGCTGGTACTGCTCTTTGCAGCCATATGGATGTGGACAAGGTAATACCGTTTTAAAGATCTCTCAGTTACAGTTTCTTTTATGATGGCTTTACAAAAAGAGTGTTTTTGCCATTGTATTAACTGTCTGTGTTAACTATGCCACGTTTCCTCTGTACCAGAAATTCCGAGTTTTGTGTAATCCATGTAATATTTAAACATACTAGCGTTGTGCAGTTCTTATCAAGAACTCAAATAATCTTCATATTTGAAACTTTGTCAAGCCAAGTTTTGTCTCTTCTTTTTGAATGCAACAACATTGTGCAGATCGTAAAAACTATTAATTAATTCATAAAATTACATATTTCACCACATTGTGATGTTCTGCTATTCGCAGATTGCTTTCACTGGTTCAACAGAGACTGGCAAAATTATTCTCGAGTTGTCAGCTAAAAGCAATCTGAAGCCAGTTACTCTCGAACTTGGAGGGAAATCACCTTTCATCGTTTGTGAGGATGCTGATGTGGATCAAGCTGTTGAGCTAGCACACTTTGCTCTATTCTTCAACCAGGTACAATTTTTTATCTGCCTTGCTAATCTGAGCTTAAACATCTAATCTGCCACGTGGAATCCGTGCAGGGGCAATGCTGCTGTGCAGGATCAAGAACGTATGTGCATGAGAAGGTCTACGATGAATTTTTGGAGAAAGCAAAGGCAAGAGCCTTAAAGCGCACTGTTGGGGACCCGTTCAAGACAGGCATAGAGCAAGGCCCCCAGGTATAAAGTCTTCTATAAGTCACAGTTTACCATGCAACTGGTTTGCATTGTGTGTGTGTTTTTTAAACAATATTAGTTGTTTCATTAAAATATATAGTTTGTTAGTTTTAGTTGTTTCATTAAATATTAATTGTTCTACTATAAAGTGATAGCTACGAACTAGTTGCACAGTAAAATAATTTTACCCAACTCTTATGTTGGACATATGATCTTATCCCTCTTTATAAACTTGATTCTAACTTCCATGAACTCCAGATCGATTCAGAACAATTCCAAAAGATCCTTAAGTATATCAGATTGGGTAAAGAATCTGGAGCCACCCTTGAAACTGGGGGTGATAGATTTGGCACCAAGGGCTATTACGTTCAACCAACTGTGTTCTCTAATGTCAAGGTATGGCTAACGAGTAGTGCATTGAGTCACAGTGTGATAATTTTTCGATCACCCCTACTAATAAGGTTCTTTTTCATAGGACGACATGGTGATCGCCCAGGATGAGATCTTTGGCCCTGTTCAGTCTGTCTTGAAATTCAAGTACGTTGCAAATATTTGATGCATATGATTGTCGAATTGTTGTTCTTTTATTGAGTAAATTTGCATATGGCGATTTCAGGGATCTGGATGATGTGATTCGTAGAGCCAACAACAGCAGGTATGGCCTGGCGGCAGGGGTGTTCACTCATAACCTCAACACTGCCAATACCTTGATGAGAGCACTGAGAGTTGGGACAGTATGGATTAATAGCTTTGATACCTTTGATGCTTCAATTCCTTTTGGTGGGTATAAGATGAGTGGAATTGGAAGGGAAAAGGGAGAATACAGCCTAAAGAATTACTTGCAAGTGAAGGCAGTTGTTATGCCTCTAAAAAATCCAGCATGGTTGTGAGCTCACTCAAGCATTCCAAACAAGGGTCACAATTTTAATTTTATGGATTTGATTTGATGATGAAAATAATTTGTAGCTTGTTGCTCAACTTTATTATTAATTATTCAATAACTATTTTGTGTGACCTATGCCATTTGTTTGCTGCAAGATCTATTTGTTGTTTCATGCTCCAAATTCCCACCGCCCAGAAAAAAAGGGTGCAATAATTTATCTATAGTCTGGTGTTTAAAAAAAATAAAAAATTGTAAATTAATTGAAGACACTAATTTACAAGTACTATATTTTCACTTTTGCTCTTACATTGCATTCTTCAGCACCTCATCAGAAATATCACTTAAAAATGTTACAAACATGATTCTTTTCTGAGAAATATTTTGGAAACTATATTTTTTTAAGGGGAGTATATTGATGCATTTGAGTTATTATTTGGTAAATACATCAGTTGTTTACATGGCAGCTTTCAAAGAATTCTTCACCTAAGTTTTCTGCCATTATTAATCTTTCTTTTTATCTCAATTATAAGTAATCCCAAAGCGCCACTAAACATAACACTAGTGGTCGGAATACGAGTGTGAAACTGTCGTAAACTGGTGTGGCTGCATCAAGAGTTGGATTTCTTCCAAAGTCATCTACTTAATGGCAATGCATTCTGGTAGTAGCACTTTGAATCTGGACCTATCTTGGCAATATGAATAGAACATGTTCTTCTTTCTAGCCCATTCCAAATTTCCAACCCTGTAATCTGCAGGTTCGACAACTTTGCAACCCGTTGCTTTCGACAGGGTCTAAGCTCGAAAGACTGCTTCTAGAACATGTAGAATCCACATCCTAACCATTTATGATGCAGCCCTCCATCTCAATCCCTCCCATTGATGTAGCAAAGGGGGCATATTCAATTAATTTAATATTCCCCCATTTTAAAATATATGTCATTTTAGCATTTATCACGCATATTAAAAAATATTATTTTAACCAATAGCAATACATTGGGAAATGGATAATTGAAGTTGATTGAGTGTTTTGGAGAGAAAGAAATATCTAAAATGACATATATTATGACAAAAGTATAAAAATCTAAAGTGACGTATATTTTGAAATGGAGGTAGTATGAGTGAATATGTTTTTATAGGAACTCGATTTCATGGTGTTGAATGAGCATAAACTCCGATACCATAAAATATTTTCACCTTATCTATAAATACAAAATTATTGAAATTAATTTATTTATGTTATTTTTGGGGTATAGCATTAGCACTATTATCATATAAATTAGCAATTAAAGATGGTGGAAATTAGATTAATATTGGTGATGTCACTCAATGAGAAAGGCAAGAAAATAGAGCCATGAAAGTGAGGATGGGTCTTCAAGTCATTGTTGCAGAATACAAGCTGCATTTGTTTGTCCTCCATATATATATATCCAACTCTAATTTGGTAAGAATATTGTAGCAGGGTAGGCCAATTTTGACCTATTTCGTATTATAAATATTAATGGATATTAAAATCGGCTGAATTCTTTTCTTACTCTAAAATTCATTAATAATCTTCATATTTACCAAATCTTTAATTTGACTAATATGATGGGTGGCTGTTGTTAATCTTTTGCAGACTAAAATTTCTTTGAAAAATCAACGGTTAATCTTTTAAGTTTTAAGTTATATTGGGTATAGTATGATGTATCTGTTGCTAAAAGTTCAGTTTGAGTTAGATTTATTAGCATGCCTAACTTGACTCGTTTTAGTTAAATTTCGTGTGAGATTTCATTTTATATTAATATTACTTTTTATTTCCCGTTTTAATTGCATTTCATTTATATTAGTTCGTACTTTTCAATTAAATCTGGTGTTACGTTTCACTCACGTGATCAATTATAACTGATACAAATGAAATTGTTTTGTAACAATATGGAAAATATCAAATTGTTTTGAGCTCAACGTGTAGCAAGTTCCATTAAAACTCGTTCAAACCTAAAATTTTTATATTTTTGTACTTGACATGGTGTTTAAATATTCTGTAAATAATATTTATTTTTTTACTATGTTTTTTAAATTAGTTGAACAGTAAAGTTCCCAAACGAAGGTGATATGTAAAGTACATCTTTTCATATTATATTTGAAGATTTATTTAAAGTTCATGAAATAATGCAAAGATGATAGAGAAGAAACAAAACAACTCAAGTGATTTCTTCTTTTTTTTTAGAAAGGAGTCCAAAGGCAAAAAACAAGCTTATCCAGGTAATTGATGTTTTATAGTGACTCAAAAGGGAGGGTAAGAAAATTTACGAGGAAAGAGATAAATAAATTTATTTTCACAAAGTAATAACATATTATAATATTATATTGAAATTTATTAGACAATTTAATTATATTAAATTATTATTTAATAATATTAACATCCACATATGAAATGAATAATGTTATTTGGAGGTTAAGGAAGTTTTATAACTTTCTTAGAGAATATAATGAGATAGAAAATTGAATTCTCTCTCATTTCTATCTTTTTTTAGATATCTTTCTAACTCAAATTAATAATATTCACTTAAGAGGACAAAATATAAAAATTGAGATTTCTAATTCTGTAAAATATGAATTACATATACACATCCAAAAAATACTTAAATTGTGAAAATTAGAATTGATTTGTGAATCAGATCTCGTGTCGCAATCTGACTGCAAAAATCATAATTAGTATGTGGAATTTAACCGACTCAATTTTCTTCTCATGCAATATATATTGTTTGGTCATGTACATGCGGTAAATTGATAAAAAAGTTATAATTAATGATATAAAAATCGGGCTAGACGGCTCACTCCCGACCCGATTTTTGCAAAATCAATAATTTTAAACATTTTTGGACATAGACGATCCTAAGCAACCCTAGTCTAGATTTTTAACTATTTTTTAAATAGATAAAATTATTTTTTGCGAAATAGCATTAATCAATTTAAGTGAATGAAACTATATAAATATATTTTTGTATGTAATTATTAGTGAAATAAGGTGTAATTTAGATATATATATATATATATATATATATATATATATAGGAAGTGAATAGTATCGTACTTAGACAGAGAGAGTAGAAAAAAATTAGCAGTCTCATGACATGAGATCAATATAAATGTATCACTTATTAATAAAAAGTTATCATTTTTATAAAAGATAAAATTTTAATAAACAGTGATAATAATTTTATAAAAAATTATAGTTATATTTAACAAAAATAGTATTACATTTTACCTAAACTTTAAAAATAATAAATGACACATTTATATTGGTCTAATATAATGAGACAATCTCATACAAGACTTACTCCAGTGAAAATTACATATATATGTATATAGTGTAACAAACTTTTGTTATGCATGGGATTTCCAAGAAATTTATTTTTCTGGGTTCGAGGAAAAATTGATATTCAATTAATTATAAGGACTGAAATGAAAAATGACGAGAGTTGTGTGTCGAAATGAAGTGGGCTTTCTGCAGCACTGCTACCACTCTTTCCATGGATGGACGTCTATTCTTAACATCAGTACACTGTAAAGCTAGCTTGAATATCATTTGAAATCCTTCCATTGAATATTCTCCATTAAGCTTTGGATCTGCAAACTCTGACAAATCCCCTCCCTTTCTCAGATTTTTGGCCTGCATTATTATACATACAAATCACATATAGTTAGTAACAATGACGTAAACGACAGTCGCCGAGACAGCCTAATTACTTGGTGGTATTCAGTTGTCGACGCCAAGATCAAATCACAAAAAAAAATCGGCCAACGTATTTGACGCCACTGAGATCGCCTTGGCGGCTGCAGTTACTCTTCTTTAAAAAAAAATTCAAATTAAAAGTTAAAATTAAAATTTAAAAATAGAAACTAAAATTTTAAATTACTAAAAAATAAAAATTTAATTGAACTACTTCATAATTTATTTGTACTATGTATGTAGCTATTTTTGTATTTCGTTTAGAGGTTGGAGAATGTCGTATTATGATAGTTTTTTAACATTTCGTTGATTTGTTATATGTTGTGAAAATGCATTTAATTATTTACTATGCTTTAATTTTTAATTTATTATATAATGTGCATTTTTATTAATATATATTTAGAAAAAAATTAATTTAGTAGAATAATTAAAAAACCTTGACACTGCCAAAACATTCTAGACGTTTGACGATACTCGACCGCTAGACGACCGTTAAACCCCATTTGTACTCTTAATTAATAATACATCAAACCAAGTTAGATGAGTAGGGGTGTAATGGAGTAGAATCTAGTAA
The DNA here is from genome assembly GCA_026898435.1 of Prunella vulgaris. Classification (NCBI taxonomy): domain Eukaryota; kingdom Viridiplantae; phylum Streptophyta; class Magnoliopsida; order Lamiales; family Lamiaceae; genus Prunella; species Prunella vulgaris. Next base: position 2,397,982 of record JAPKLY010000021.1, on the reverse strand, counting down.
ATTCCTACATTGTTAGCCTCGGGTTCGAGAGTAACTAGAAAACTTACTGTAAATTTCTAGCTACACATGCCACTTCTAATACTCATTTAAAAAAAAAAAAAAATCATTGATTATACATATGTCCCGTTCATTATAAATTTTAGACTCAAATATCCTTCACTGGTGTATTCTCATATTTGGTACTCTAAAATAATTTTGGTGACAGTTTTTTTTAAAAAAAAGGGGTATTTAAATGGCACATGTGCAAGATGAGTTTGAGCACTGCTTCATTTTAAACTCTATGGACTCAGACAAATACTTATTATTAGTAATTAAATGAGGCTCAACATAATTGATTTGGAGCTGGATGTTAATAACCTCTGTTAAACTGCAAAAAATCTTACCATTTTACTCAAAGGCATTGGTTTATTGAGTTCAAGATTAAGGACCCTCTGTCCTGACAAAATCTGTAGAAGCACTACTCCAAAGCTGTAGACGTCGCTCGAAGAATGGACATGCCGGTTCATCTGGTATTCTGGATCCACGTACCCAAATGTTCCCCGTACCTCCGAACTCACATGTGACATTCCCATGCTGATGACTTTGGATAATCCGAAATCTGATAGTTTCCCTTCAAAGTTGCTCCCTATGAGGATATTCGTGGGCTGAAATCAAATATTTAGATTCAAATGGTAACATGTTAAAGATTTAATCTGAAAAACAAAAAAACAAGACTAATATAACTACTAAAACGTAACTCTAGATTTGACCGAAAACATGAAAGCAGTGTTACCTTGATATCGCGATGAACAATGCAGCCTTCAGGATATGCGTGAAGAAACCAGAGGCCTCTTGCACAGTCTATTGCAATTTCCAGCCTCTGAATCCATGTTAGAAACTTATGCTTGCCTGTTCATTAGGATTGAGTAACAAATCATTAGACTTATGAAAATAGAGGATACTTTTTACTCATTGTAGACTACTAATGATATACCAAATAGCCACTCTGAGAGGTTCCCATTGTCACAGAGTTCATAAACAAGAAAGCTCTCATCATCTCCATCACAATGGCCTAGTAATCGGACGAGGTTGGGGTGCTTCACATGTGACAGGTTCGTGACCTCCCTAACAAACGTTTCCATGTGGCCGTCGTTCACAATGTGCTTCACCGCAACGCGCTGACCGTCCGATAGGACACCCTTGTACACCCTCCCTGATCATCATCAAATCAATGGTTTTCAAGATTTATCAGGCCGGGCCAAATAATACCCGAAATTCTGCTCAATGCATCCATATACATACTTAACATTTTTCAGCAAAAACTTATGTGAGACCTACATAAATTAGCACCTGCCCCTTACCAATGTGATAATGATTTATTGCCCAATTCATATCTTATTTAGTTGTCTTATGCCATGAGACGGTCTAAATCATACTTTTCAGTGTTATGGACCAGCACATGCAAGTGTATTGAACATATATCCGGGTGTCAAACAGCAATGCAAGAACTAGCTTTTCTTACCTGCCACACCCTGACCTATGAAGTTTGATGCACTGAGGTTGTCCGTAGCTAAGTGAACTTCTTTGATGGAGATCTCAGCCCGGCCCGATTGTTCAGAAACCAAGCTATCATGTGGAGGTTTCAGTTTTGTTCTTTTTCTAAACAATGTCAGCCACAAAATAGCTAATATTGTTGAAATACCCCCCACCCCACCTGCCAGGACTTCAATACCTGTGCACGCTAATACTTTTTAGTAAAACAATTAACACTTTTTAAGATACACAATCGGCAATCAGAGGATTTGTACCTCTAATGAATGTAGTCTTTTTTGCTTTTGTTGAATGATCATCAGCTGCAAAGGACCACAAGTATCCCTCTCAAATTAGACATTCTTAAAAGAACGTAAGAATAGAGAATTGTCACAAAAATCAAGCAAAATGTTACCTAAGGTAGTTCCATTTCCAAGGCATCGATAGATTGAGCTCATCCATGCCAAGTCATTGAGCCTTTGGCTTGTCAAAGAAATGAGAATCGAAAACCTGCAGATTTCGACTTCTTCTTCTGTGATGGAGCCATTATTAGGCGATGGCACCATCTGTTGCCACCTCCTTAAGCAGGAGCTGCACTCTCCTTCATCGGTTAGGCCTAAATTCTTGCAGCCTTCGTCTAAACTTAGGAGCGCGTCACCTTGCTCAGAGACAACGTCGCTCACAGTATAGTCGGAGCAACCTCCAGTCCCACTAATTAGCCTATCAACACCACAGGCGAGAGCATCATCGCCAGAACAATCTTTCTGCTCTTTGATAGTCAAGAATATTTCCCCTGTCTTGTTGGCTTTCTTTGCTAATCCAAATAGGTATCTCTCAAATGGTTGTGCACAGCTCCTTTTGCTCAGAAATCCATCCCAGTTTCCATTTGAATCATTCCAAGGTAAGTGGAGGTCCAAATCTAGTGTACATTCATCAGATGAAAAGCCGAACCGGAAACTGATGGACAGAGCCAGAATGAGACGAACAAGATTGCTCATTTTTGGAGGTGGGAAAATGGGTGATTGGACAATGTGGAAAGGGAGTCATATAGAGAAATATTGGTCATCGTGAGATCATGCCAAATGGAGAATATAACACAGCGTTTCTGTTTGGAGAAAGGGATGGATTGATTTAGTCCAATTGGTAATGTGGAATAAGGTATGTGGGAAAATGTTGGATTTGGTCATATTTTATTGTGCAAACGACAAGTGGTGATGAACAAGGCAAACTGCAGATTGAGAATGAAATAAATTCCTTTGTTTATTGATTTTATGTCAGTTGAAGCAAAGAGACAAGCGTGCCAGTGCAAAAACAACGATACTAACCGAGCATAATGCTCGTCTGTCAAAATCAAATATCCGGCACTAGGGAAGAGATCATCAACACATAAATTTTCGGAGATGGTTTGAACCTGGCAATGGTGGTTGTGCATCGGTGGTAATGGTGGCAGTTTTTCCGGGCTGTGGCGAATTTCCAGAGTCAATCAACAGCTTCAATGGTGGATTGGGTAGACGGTTATGGCGATTTCCGGCAAGATGCGGTGTTGATTTGGCATTTTCCGGCGATAATAGACAGTGGTAGCTTCAATGAATGTGGTGGTGTGGGATTTTGTTGACGGTGGACGGCTGCTTCACTGTTGGCGAGGTAAGCGGCGCAATGGTTGAGCAATTGGAAATAGGGCAGTGGACGGCTTTGATTGCGGCGGTGGAGATGCAGCGATGACGGTGGTGATTTGGGGCTTTGAATTCCGGCGGCGGAGCAGTGCAAGGCGAGTGGGCTTCAGGCGTGGAGACTCTACAATCGGCGAGGCTCTGTGGCAAACTCCGGCCACAGCTTCTTTTTCTTTTTCGGTCGGCATCTTCCTCCGGCTAACTTCATTAATTCTGATTTCAGGGGAATTGGTTGTGAACAGTGGCATCAGGGACGTGACCGGGACTTCAACGGGTGAGCTTTGAATTTTTCGGCCGTTGTGGATGAAGGTTGTGGTTATTATTGGCTTGTTGCAGAGCTGCAACAAATAACAAAAATAATAACCATTGATTACATGGGCTTTTAATTCACAAAATAAATCAAATTAGGCCAAGGCTATATGCACTACACACTTCATAATTTTATTAAATATAAAATATAGTTTAAGTCTCTTGTTCACCAGTTACACGGTGCAACTCTAATTCATTTTAAAAAAGTTAAACAGTTTATAACTGAAAAGTTAAACAGTTTATTACTCCCTCTGTCCAGTAAATTTATGCTCAAATGAGCTGGGCACACACATTAAGGAATATATTAAAATAATGTTACCATCTGACACACTTGCATTAAATGTTAAAAGTAGCAGCTTCTACTTAAAATTCTAATGACTCCCGCCCTGCTGTTAATACATGAAAATGGAGGGAAAACATGCAAAAAATCTGAAAATTCCCCCCAGATCATGCAAAAAGTCTGAAAAGTCACAAAAAGTTGAAATTCCCC